>JAWNMF010000463.1:0-174158 GCA_035044305.1 Drosophila nigritarsus | reverse complement strand
TATAAATTTTTAATTCTAAAAAAAAGTAAGAATAAATACAAAAATTAGAAAGGCCTGAAGAAAAAACAACAACAACAACAAAAAAGGTCAAGAAGAAGGAACAAAGAGAAAGGAAAAACCGAGACTGTGTGCAGACAAAAAAATAGAGAAGGCAGCGGGTGCAGGCGAATTGATCATGTGTAAATTTTCTCGTAAAATTAGCAAAAACAACTTATCAAACTGTCAATATTTTATTCGCCTTTGAAAATATTAAAAAGTTTGTTTCTTGACGAACTGTTTTTGAAGAACTCTTTTCATTGTGAAATCTCCTCAAATTTCTTTTAAAAACTATATTTGGGTCTACAAGACCAGTATTGCACAGCCAAACAAACTATAAATAACAATGTTTTGGCTTAAAAGGTCAAGAGGGAAGTGTTATTTCAGTGTTAAAACGATTTTGCCACCGATTTAAATTTAGAAAATATTTATTTAAAATTCAATTTTTTTGTAAACTCAAAAAATTTGATTTAAAATTAAAAGAATTGGTTTTGGCACAATTTCAAAACGAAATTATTTTTATAGAAATTAAACTTTGCATTTCCACTGAAAGATATTTACAGGTAAAGGAAAACTTTTTTGAATTAACAAAGAATAAAAAAACAAAAAAAACGTGTGGGAGTTTCTGTAAAATAAATATAACATTTTTAATACGTGAAAAAAAAAGATAATTAAAAATATAATTAAAAATTTGTTTGCTTTATTGAAGTAAAATTATTGTTAGGGAAAGAACGTCACAATGCGGTTTTGGGTGAAATAGCAGGCTGTCGCTGTATAGCTGGAGGAGCAAAAATATTTTTTCTAAATGCAAAATATAAATGGTTTTTATCAGCAGAAAGTTTCTTTTGCTCGGACATAGAGGCAGGAACATACGCCCTCAGAGACATTTGTCATATGGGTAACTGGGCCACGACAATATTTGGTCAGAAAGGTTCATTGTTTCATAGATTTACAACGGGAAATACATATGGCGACATAAACACTTGGTCATAAACATTTGGTCGGAATCAGATAATGTCGACCCGAAGAAAAAAATCTAAAGCAGAGGCACAAGGCCTGCCGAACATTACTGTCTGTTTGGCGAAACGTCTGAGCCATGAATTAGTAATCAATCCCTCAAAATAAAAACAATTAAAGCCAGGTTTAAAGGCCCAACAACTATCAAAACATTGTTTTCGCTCAAAAACACATTGTGACGTTCCCATGGAGAAATAAATTTTAAGTAAGTATAGTATAAGGCATAAGAAGACCTCTCTGAGTTTCAAACAAAAATAGTTATAAATACGTGACGGCCGACAGCCTAACAATAATTGGGAAAGCATTCAGAATAAAATGATAAAAAAATGGCGGTGTGAAAAAAAAATGGAATAGAATGCCAATAAGCGCAGAAATTTGAATCCAAATTTCTTCGTAAATTTTGCTTAATGCACAAATGTTGGCGTGGGAACAAGCGGCCAAACGCTTCTCTACTAATTTATAGACAAGAGCCGCATTGTTTTGAAAAATCTGAATTATTAGCTATTAAAATTTGAAAATATCACAAAAATATTGAAAAAGAAAAGTGCAAATAAATAATTTGAAAAGTTGTGTTTTGATAATTATCGCATCACACCAAATTGGCGATTGGAGTCGGTAATTTGAAGGTATTTGTCAAATTCGTGCGGGTTCAAGTCACTAGCACTCAAATCCTAAAACAACAAACGAAATATATATATATCAAGGTGAGCAAAATTACGATGCGGAGACAAAAACAAAATGGATAAAAAGCCGAATAAAATAAACAAAAAATAATAAACAAAAATTTTCGATTAGAAGCTCAATACAAAACTACTGTAAATCAATTCTTACTATACAAAAGGATCTCCGAAAGTTATAAAAAAAACTACGGCACGCAAATTTTTAACAAATGTAAGTTGTTTGTGGTTCGAATAACAGCAAACCATTTTACAGTGAAGTTACAAAAAAGTTACAAAAAAAGAGAGGGACTTTTATTAGGAAGGGGCATTTAACAATATCCGAGGCGTTTAAGTCCACAGCTTTTTCTACTAAAAACATTCAAAAAAACAATTAGCCTACCTGAACAAAGGACGGATCAATTTGATGAAGGCCGGAATGCATGTTTGGCGGCTGATGAAAATCAACTTCCATTGCCGAGGAGTCCTAAAATGATGAATTTTATTTTTTTTAATTAAAAAAAAACTAATTAAAACTGAATTTTTCATAATTGTTGAACATATAATACAGTACTTTTTTTGGTTACTTACTGTATTCGAATCAAAAAATTATGAAAAAAATTGTTTGTATTTGAAATTTGCGCCTTTTTGTCCGGCGACTTTCTGTCCTAGAGTCAATGCTAGACATTCACTTTCATGATTATTAAGTTTGTGTGAAGACATTTGGTTCCAAAACAATTGTTGAAAATTTATGCCTATGTATATTTCTGCTCAAGACCATTAGTCATCATCCACTTGTTTTCACACCTTTTTTTTATACATCCCTTTTGTATCAAAACATCGAATCTTAAGACATTATCTCTAAATTAAAATTATATTTAAGTTAGATTCAAATCGTTTGATCTTAAGGTATATGGTATCAGGCCAATGAGATTCACGATAAAGATAATATGTCAAAAAAGCCTTTTGACTAAAATGATTGTTATTTTATGTCCAAAGTTTAATCCAATAGAAAATGCCTTTAAAGTAAATGTGTAAAATGGATATTAATTGAGTGAAAAGTGTCATTCTCATTCAAGAATGACACTTTTGTCTCAAAGATTAATAAAGCCCTTTCATTTAATTCAAACAAAAAAAAATAATTGAATTACCGCTAAATTGCCAGATGAGTTGGCCGAAAACGCGTTATGTTGTTGTTCCGGTTGAGATTGTTGTGTAAAAAAAGTGGGTTGTTGGAGGTCGGGCCTGCCTACGGCGCCGCCAATCGGCGATTGTTGCGAAGTGCCAGCTCTGTCCAGCAACCCCTTAAAGTAAATTTTTTTGTGAAACCATTTCAAGTTATGGCTTAAAATGGAGTTTTTGTTTTTACACGTCAAGATTCAAAAATCCTATAGGGTTTCAGTAAATTATTGTAACAATTTAAAACTGATACAACGATTGTTTGATTGTAAAAATTTGCAAAAAAATTTGTGAAAAATTTCAAATTTGTCGAAAATTCTTTCAAGAAGTTCTAAAAGTTTTTTTAAAGTTTTTTTGAGTCTTCACAACACTCAATGTTTTGTCGCGACTCCGCGACGAATAAAATTCCGAATTCACAATTTGTTGTAATATAAATACAAATTTGTCTCGAACAGAAACGGGCATCAAATCGCGAATTTTTTTACATTCAAATTTTCCAAAAAATTTTAGCTTGAGGGAAATTTTGTACTCATTTTTGTGAGTTCTTCCAAAAAAGGAATTTTTCCAAAAAATTTTGTGCGTCTCCAATCTTTTAAGCAAAAAGTCCTATTAAGGTTTTTCGGTTCTCCAACTGTTTTTTTCTCTCAAATTCTAAGTGAGAGTTTGAGGTCTCATTGATCTTTTTAATTCTTTTATTTGTTGTTAAAGCTTTTGGTTTTGGGACGTATTGCTAAATTTGTTTTTTGTTGAATAATAAAGTTGGAAAATTAATACCAAATCGACTTTTCACACAACCAAACTCAGCAGTTTTTACGCTAGAAATTCAATTTAGAATATCCTACAATAAGGATATATTATATATATATATATATATACTACAACAATATATAGGCATTTCTCTGGGGTTTTAGCCCAAAGACTATTGAAATGGAAAAAAAGCATACTTCGCGACAAAGTTGTTGGCGTCTCTCGAGCATATAATTGCGCTCCATTTTCAACTGTTGAATGCGATTGATGGCGGCTCCCGGCAAACCGCCCGAGTGCTGATGATACGCCTAAACAATAAAATATATGAAAACGGAGTTTGTCTTTTATTATTAAGGCATACTGCAGCGGTTTGCGCAACGGGGGAATTGTCGTAGACTTGTTGCTGAGGCGGCAATAATTGTTGGCGGAGTGTCGAGGATGGCGACGTGCCTTGCTGCGCGATAGCCGGCGTCTGCTTGAGTTCGCCGTTGTTTTGATGGCCAAAGGAGTGGCGGATTTTTATGTTGTCTTCCTGAGCCACTTTGCCTAAAAAATATATCATTCAACTCTGTGGCAATAACATATTTTAAGATTAAACACAGTTGCTGAATTTGCACGAAAAGCACTAAATGATTAGCTACAGGCTTTATTAACTTATTGTGTTGTCTGCAAGACATAGGACAACATTTTGAAGTCACGGACAACGACACACGGATAAGAAACAAACTGAACGCGGACAAAGAGACAACTTTTTAAATCAATACTTTAACAACGAAAAATTTATAAAAAAATTTTCTTTAACGAAAAATAAAATAAGTTTTATACATTACGGTAAGCATTTAAATATTAAACCATTATAATAATTTTGAATTAATAATTAAAAGTATTTTTGCCCGCGTTCATTTGTCCTCTTCCCTTAAACACCCTGAACATCCAAAAGTGGCACTAATAAATTAAGTATGGGCTTACTTAGACGTGGGTCGAACCACGTTGTTGTTTTATTGAAATGATCAATGAAATAAGTGTCTCCGTTATTATCGTAAGCCATTGCCCAGCCTTCGGGTAACGGGCCGAGAACCTCATCCAGATTCTAAAAACACAACAACAAAGTTTAAATTAATTTATGTTAAAAAACATACGCTTCCGCTACACGTCGCCATCCCAAGGTTTTGTTGCTGCAAAAGGAATTGTTGTTGTGGGATGGAGGAGGAGGAAGTCGCCGACGTCGCCGAACCAGGCGCCGTTAACGACGAAGGACTGGTCACGGAGGGCTGTGACGCGATTGGGCTAGTTGCGGCGGTGAGTGTCATTGGGTCAAGACTCTGGCTTTTGGCCCGTGAATCCGTCCAGAAGCCGCCGCCCGTCGAATTGAGCTTGTTACTAAAAAAAAAGTTGATCAATTGACACCGAAAATTACAGCTGAAAATTAAATTCAGGAATTTTTATTTTAATTTGCCAACTGTAATTAATCCTAGACGTGTTACGGTTGGTGACGGTTAGATGACAAAACAAATGTAGCTAGACGTTGTAAAATTAATAAAATTACAAAAAATTGTCTACAGCAAATTACTAAACAGTTTTGAAAATATTGACTATGGTAACTAATTCCTGTTTTATTTGACAATATCATTGATTAATATATTAAAAAAAATAAAATATTCTCAAAACCTAACAAAACTAATAACTAATAATCCATCTGTTCAGCTTGTCGAGTAGACGATTTGCCTTATGCAAATTTTAATTTGTTACAAAATGCCAAAAACAGTTAATTCAAAAGCCTAAAATTGATTACTGTAGGTAATCTAAATTTGCAAGCCTTATAAAAATGCAAATGCTACTGTAGAGACAATTAAAATTTAAAAAATATGTTAAAATGAAATGATACAGTAATTAGAAATTTGATTTTAAAATCATTAAAAAACAACAATTACTGCTCTTACGGTTTAAAAAAAATAATTGTTTACTGTAACTTAATTAAAATTCACGGCCGATTTTTAATCAGTTTTTTGTTCAAACACAATGCCAGTCAGTCACAACCAACCAAAAATAAGCCCAAAATTCTAGATCTGGGGAACGAATCAGTTTGCAATTGATAAAAAAAACAAACTCGGCATAAAAGTCTCCGCCGGTTGTCGCCAAATCGCCGGCCGTCGTCACTGTATTCATTCCCATCATCGAGTGCTGCTGCTGCTGATGATGATGTTGATGCGGGTGATGATAGTGCTGATTATGAGGATGGTGAATCAGCTGTTGGGATGTGTGGTGAAGAGGCAGTTGTTGGTGAAAAACATTGAAGCTCGCCGCCCCACCATCCATTGCGGCGTTGATGGCGTCAAAGTCACAGGACTTGACGCTGCGCTGGTGAGCGATGGGAGGCAGTTGGCTGCCCAAGTGATTGTTAATGGCGCCAACAGAGTAAATGTTTTCGGCGCCCGCGCCCAGCCCAGCAAATCCGCTATTCGGCGCAATGTGTGAATGCATAGTGACTGTGTTCAGCGATCGACTGTATGTGTGTGCTACTGGAGGAAGGCCTGCTGAGCTACCCGGAATTGCTCGAGCCCTAAAAGTCATATAAATTTTGAAAACAAATACGGAGAAAATGAAATTTACCGTGTCGTCGAGCAGTCATATCGATTTTGTTGTGACTGATGATATTGCTGTTGGTCCATGATATTGCAATTAATCAATGCAGGGGCACTCGCCTGAAAAACCAAATTTTGATTTTCAGCAATAAAGAAACGTGAGACAGTAATCTGATTTGTTGCACACAAACCATTAGCACAACCATCAGCCAAAGCATATTAAAGCTTTGTTGCTCAAGTTAAAGCCTATCAAAGCTTAGGCTTAAACGTAGACTTACGCTTGTTGGCAATTAAACGTTTATTACAAACAAAACCAAATAGACTGCTTTGTGTTAAGTTTGGTCTTGGGGTGAATGTGTGTGTCTCTGAGTATATGCTAAGCCTATTCAACACTAAGCTTTTTAGCTTTAGCCTTGCTGTGCTTAGGCTTTTCTAGATTCAAGCACATATGTTCAACAAGCCAAAATTTAAGCGTAAGTAAAGCTCAAGACGTGCCCTTTAAATGCAATATACAAATATTAAGCCTGCTTTCAATATTAGAGAATTTAGGAAAACAAAAAAATCATTTTGACCGCGCAGCTTCTCTTACCTGTCTCTGGTGAATAATTCCACCGCCTCCAATCATTGTTGGATTGCCGCCAAAGTTTTGAATGCTGGAAAAGTTGTTCATTGACGAAGGACTGAGTGTGTGGCGGCCGGAAGAGCAACCAATACCATCGTCCGACGACCCTTCACGGGAATGACCGACGGAAGAACCGCGAGACTTACTCGACAGGCCGATGGCTCTGGGCTGGTAGAATGAAGATGGCAACTAAAAAATCCTTTGAATAGTTGGCTGTTTACTAAAAACAGAATAAATAAAAGGAAAGGCATGCTACTCAAACTGCTCAATATATTCTACCTTAAGGACACCCCACGGTTAAATACAGAACTGTAAACCTCTGTGCAGAAAAATCATATGAGACACCATATATTAAAAAACAAAAGAATATAAAAGAAGGCGGCTACTTGCACGGTTTAAATAACCTGGTCAAACAACCAGGTAAAGATACGTTAGATGTAAAAAGCAAACCAGGTTATTATTTCGTTATTTTTGTAAAAATCATGTAAATCGTTTCAAAACACAATTTTTTTTTAAAAAAAAAATATAAAATTTTAAATTTTTTTGTCGCTTATTTCACGCTTAAATTTTGCAATGTAAAAGAGGTTTTTTTACGTCTGCAATGTTTTTGAAAGTCTCAACTTTTTTGCTGTACTACAAAAAAATCAAAAAATAGGGGTGTTCGAAAAACGAGTCTTACAAAATATTAAAACAATTTTGAACTTAATTGCATAAAATTTGATTTTTGCTTAATTTGGGTTCGGACTGGATTCAAACTGAAGGCTGTTTCGACGCCAGTGAAAAAAAGGGTACTTCCCTGTTAACGGGGAGGGGAGGGGGGGGGGGGGCAAAAAAATAACGGGAGGCAGATTTCAAATATATTTCTATATTTTATCTCTACAAGATTTTTTTGATTTTATTTAACGGTAGAAATTTGCAGAATGCCAATTATTTAAATAAATTTTCAACAAAGTTACAACAATATTAAGTTACAACAAATTTCTACCTATTAAAATTTTTGAATTATTTAACGGTAGAAATTTGCAGAATGCCAATTATTTAAATAAATTTTCAACATAAATAAAATTTTGAATTTGGAAAAAAAAAATGGCTATCATTGAAAAAGCAAATCTTGTGGGGATAAAATACGGTAGAAATATATTTGAAACCTGCCCCCCCCCCCCCCCCCCCCGTTATTTTTTTGCCCCCTCCCCCCGTTAATAGGGAAGTACCAAAAATAGTTTTTATCCCATTCAATTAATAATAAAACAAAAACTGAATATTTTACTAACTTTGGCTTTTCGCTGCAAAAAATGGTTTCGGTTCTGTTCGTGTGTTCGAACTCCGGCGTTTATCAGCTCTTCAATCGATCTAAACATTAAAAAAACATTAAACGAGACATATATTCATATATATATTTAAGCGGAAGAGAGCTTTATGTCAAAAAAAGGTGGTATCATTAAGCCTTATAAAACCGTCTACGCCATAAAAAATTGACAAAACCGAAAGAAAGCGTTTGAGCGTTCGGCCTACAGCTTTTGCACCTATGTATATAAATAATCGTACAGGCTTGCAGGTGCTGGATGATGATGCAGTAGTTGACAGGACTTAATAGAGTATTTTTTTCCTTCTTATATTTAAATGTATTGAAGCGGAACAAAACTATAAGCCAAAAAAAAAGAAGTAGTAGCCTTAAAATTGGCTATAAAAAATTGACAAAACCAAAAGAAAGCACTTGAGCTTAGGTATAGGTCACACACGCGTCCAAAATAATAGCCAAAAGTCTACTGCATTTGCGTTGAAATAAGCGACACTCACCTCTTACCCCAAAATTTTGCCCCAAAATTTTATGCCAACGCGCGTTGACACAAATGCGTTGACGGTTGTCCAAAAAAATTGTCGAACAACTATTTATTTTTAAAATGTGTGACAATGTTCTCTACGCAAAGACTTTTTGGTAAATCTTGTTACTGGAGATAAAACATATATTATGTATGATAATGACAAATTGTGACTTCAACCGCCAAACTCAATCAAGACCGGACATGCGCCCGAAGAAAGTAATGATATGTCCTGTTTCTGGGATTCTGGAGGATTGCTGTTGTTTTACAAATTAATATCTAACCACCACCGCATATGTTTATGGTAAACAACTGCAAAAACTGGTAAAAAAAAATGGCTACAAAACGTTAAAGATGGTCAAAAGCTTTCTTGTTGTACGTACAATGCTCGCCCAGCATGTCGGTTGGCTGACTCGAAAAAAATTGGCCGAGCTTAATTGGGAGGCGGTACCTCAACTACCATATTATTCTCGACATCGTCCCATCCGACTATTATTTATTCAAAACATTTAAACGGCTTTAAAGCTTCAAAAATTTGAATAAAGTTGAAAATTTCACGACTAATTGCCGACTTGGTTTCGGGCCAATGAAATCAAAAATCTTCTAGACTGTTGTGAGATGGTCATTGAACTCAACGCAAATAATATTGTTGTTGACTAATGTGTAAAAATATATATAAAAAGTTATTTAAATTTAAAAACTTGAAAGAAACTTTTTTGTCACTCTATAAATTACAAAAAATTAAAGCAAACTTTTGAGCGTCGTCAACAGTGGTATTGATTTGGACGATGCCCTGCAGCTTCTGCTGCTGCTGTTTGGCCAACTCGACACGTTTCGACGCCATCGAACAATCTGAATAGGGTAAATTATTTGTTTTTCCTTCAAACAAAATTCAAAGTAATAGGTTCAAACAGAAATTAATTTTTCTGCTCTTCACACAGACAATTGTCGTTTCAGCCCAAAAAAGCGTCTTATAAAATGGTGCAATTGACATTAAAAAATAAAATTATATTTTGAAAGTTCAAATTGAACAATTGACGTGTTTTCATTCAATTCGATTGTTTATATATAACGGAGTTTAAAATAAGATTACGAAATAATTTTTGGTTTTTTTTTTTTTTTTTTTTTTGGGTTAGAAAATCAAAAAATACGAGACTTGTGTTTAAAAAGGTATTTGAAAATCAGTAATTGTCGCCATAAAATTTTGTTAATGATATTTATGGTGTTGTTGTAGTACGTAGTTGTTTATAAAATGCAAAATAGGTAGACGGAAATGACCATCAAGCCAAAGGACAAAAAAAGGCTGAATACGAAAATCAGTACATAAAATGGCGTCAGACAAAACTACATCAAAAGGAACATATCGAAGTTGAGCAAATAGAAAAAAAATAAAGAGTCAAAACAACGCCAAACAAAAACAAAAAGGAAAAATGGTAACAGGAAAAAGCGGAAATAAAAAGACGCGGACAGGACAAAAAAATACAAATAGAAATAATCATTAAGTCTAAATAAGTGATTCGATGAAAAAACAAACAAAGACGAAGTAATTGAGGCAAAATTTCTAAAGTATAAAATAAAACAAAAAGTTTTTAGGCCAAAAGTCCGTAACCAACTGTCTCAAAACGACAGATCTTAAAGACTAAACATCCGTAGCCAACTGTCTCAGAAATGATTGTCTTAAGGCCAAATGTCCAAAACCAACTGTATCGAACACGATTTGTCTTAAGGCCAAAAGTCCGTAACCAACTGTCTCAAAACGACAAATCTTAAAGACTAAACATCCGTAGCCAACTGTCTCAGAAATGATTGTCTTAAGGCCAATTTTTTCCAAAACCAGCAGTTTCAAAACTAAAAGTCCAAAACCCAATGCTTCAAAATTAAATGTCCCAAGTCAAATTGCTTCAAAACACCAATAACTATTCAGAAAAAGCAAGCAGTCACATTGCCAAATTGCAACAAAAAAAAAGTTAGCAACAAATTTGACAAAAACAATTTACCTAACAAACTTTGTGCAAAATATTCAAACGAGCCGCCGAACAACGTGTCTCAGCAAATAAAATATGGAATTAATAAATTAGATGACCGACCCTATTCTTCCTTGGATTTCAATACGTTGCCGACTACAAAGGCAGTCAAAAGAAACAGAATCCTGAAAATCAAAGAATAAGCGAACGGAATACTTGTATTGTAACGCAAAAATAAATAATACAGACAAAGGAAAAAAAATTTTGTGAGTCAGACATTAAAATCGTATAAAATAACTATCAAATAATTAAAAAGTCGAAAAAAATGAATCACAAAATTAAATATAAAAATGGAAATTTTTAATTAAAAGCATTAAAATTGGTTGGCGGTTCTGATTAAAATGTTTCCAAAACCCTTCATTAATTGAAGGACTACAATGGATTGGGAGATGTATGGTCAATGGCCGACGGATAAAAAGACAAAGACACGTAGACGAACTTTGATGACTTTTGGTGGCCATTGCTAGTTTGTCCGGACATTTTGCCGCCAGACATATTAATAATGCCTGTGCGTTTTGCAATGTCCCAAAAAGTCACTAGTAGGGTTGGTCTCCCTCTGTCCCCTTTCTCTCTTCGCCTGTTCACGGAGAAATAGGGAATTTAATACATTGCCATTCAATTTGAGCAATCTATGAATTTTTTAATTTTTTTTATAAGATTTTAATTTAAAATTGTGTCCTAAAATGATTTTCTGAGCTAATATAATTGAAATTATTTAAACTTTTATTTATTTTTTTTTTTCTGCTTTTGCTATTTTTTTTGCCAAATTTCTAATGTATGAAACAACTTCACAGTAAAAGATGGCAGTGCGAAATGAGCAATTGCAAATTGCAAGTTTTCCTTTGTAAAGCTCAAAGAGGAAGAAACATCAACGAAAAATTTTTCGTCTTATCTTTGGCACGACCATCTCCCAATTTGTGACGAAATGAAGGCATAGAAAAAAACAAAACAAAAGCAATTGACACGAGGAACAAAAATTGTCGTAAACTAAAATTAAAAAATTCATTGAGAACAGCAATAATTTGTTGTTATAATTTGAAAACCAAATTGAAAACCAAACCAAAACCAAACTATTTGGCTTTTAAATTTTTTGAAAACCCATTTTAATATTCAATTGTTTTCAAAAGTCTACTCGATGTACGAATTCATGACTTAAAAACGCATTTTGTTTAGTTTCTTTTTTTTTTTGAAATTATTAAGAATACAGTGTTTTTTTTAAATTCCCGGAGATCCTTCCCAAAAAAATGGAATGCCCTTACCCGTGAAATTTGATCCCCGAAAAAACCCCTTCTTCCACGCAAAGCGGGGAGGGGGGAGGAGGGAGGGGGGAGGGGGGAGGGGGGAGGGGAAGACCAAGAATAGTCACTAGAAAAAAAGTGCAAAATTTTAACCATAAAAATTGGCATGGTGGTAGAAATTAAGTCATATTGTTTTCAAAATAATACAACAGTACGTTTTACGCTATTTTACTGGATTCGTGTCAAAAAAAAAATATTAAATAAAATAATTTGTTATACTAATTATTTTGTTTTTTAAATTTTTGCGCTTTTTTTTTGTCCTACAGAGAAGTTTTGTGGGGGGGGGGGGGGGGGGGAATAATAGCAAAATGCACAGGCTTTTAAATGTCGGACAAACTATACTTGGCCACCGGAAGCCATAGCAGGACAAACGCCTAGCGCCATGCTTGCAATTACATGGCAAACCCAAAAACTAGTGCAATTTTTGCGCTTATGCTTTAAAATGTAAGCAAAATATATATATATTTTAAATATATTTAAATTTAAAAAAAAAAAACAAAAAATAATAATAAAAACAACCAAAAACTGCAATTGCCTCCCATCGAAAAGGTGTTATACTAAAAAAATACAAAAAAATTGTTCCTCTCATAAATCACTCATAAATTTGCTTTTTTTTTAGCAAAAAAAAGAAGGAAAAAAAACAATAATTTTTCATTTTTTGAGTGCTTTTTTGGCTATTATTACATTTGGGTGGCAGGATAGCTGGAATTTTTTCTCTCTGTGCACCGCCCATACCCACTTACCGTAACCCGCAAATCTTTTTCTAACACCACAATTCCTCCGGAAACGTAATAAAAGGAGGGCGACATTTCGGCGCCACATTTCACCTCCACACACAATAATTGGTGTTGAAAGTGAGAAAAGTAATGAAGTAAAACTCCAGGTTGTTTCCCTTTATTCAGCAAGCAGACAAAACAGTAGATTATTGAGTGTATTATGAAGCGCCCAAGGAGTAAAAAATAAAAAGAAAAGAGGATAATAAAAAATTTTAATTGTGTGAGTTTTTGTTTGAGTAATAGCGAAAATTTTTAAAAAAATTTAGTGAAAATAATTAAATTTTCTAACAAAAAAAAAAAGAACAAAAGTTAGAAAATTTTTAAAGAGTATGTGCTTATTATGGTTACTGTATTTCCTTCAACAAGTTTTGGTGTGTTTCAATTGTTACAAACAGAAAAAAATTGAAATTTTAATGGAAAGGAATTTCTATCTTTTCAATATTTCAAAAAGGGCTTCTGTGCATTAGAGGATTGGCTTAGGCTTAGGCTTAGGAAAAAAGTGAAGGAATACATATGTTAAGGACTACACACACACACACATACACACACACACACACACACACACACACACACACACACACACACACACACACACACACACACAATTGCTGCAACCTGCACTTATATAAATTTATGTTCAAAGCTCCTAAACTACGCGCATTTCCAGCTTCTGTTCTATAAACTCACGCTTGCAAAATAATATTTGTGTCGTCTTAACCCACTGCAATTAATTCAAGTGCATATTAAGAGGCATTCTTCAAACAGCGAATTTGTGTCCCATTTAACATACATATTGACTCATTTTTTGTTCATTTTTACATCAAATTTATTGTTAATAAAGTTAATTGAATGTGATAAATATATATATAAATGACATAAATATAGAAAAAGTTAAAAGTTCGGTAGAACGTAAGTCAGTTAGGAGGGATTTGGATTTATGAGCACGACTAGTAGCCTCGGAGGAAATAATCAAATTATCAGACAAAATTAATTCAGCAAAAAAAAAACAACAAAAAAAACAGACACTTTTCAATCAACGGTTACAATATAACTTTTCCAGTATTATAATAAAAAAAAAATAGACCAAGCAGGTTGGTCGTTCTCAAATATTATTGATAAAGGAAACATCTTAAACCCACAACAAACTGCCGTAAATATAGCAAAAAAAAAGAAAGAGGATTAATTTGAATTAAACCAATAAAATTATAATTTCAAGCAAGCAATACGGTATTGTTTCAGAAATGGAAGACTCAGCTTTCTCCTCCCTTTTCAACACACACACACACACACACACATCTCACACACATAATCCAATAAAAATCATTCAAAAATGAAAAAAATTATTATGAAAAAAATTGAAAACGTAATTTGAATGCCATATTTATGATGTTATTCGCACGAAATAACCCAATAAAATGTAATTGAAATAAAAAAAAATATTTTTTTTGCACAAAATTTTGAAATTTTACACATAGCAAAAAAAGATTACGGTATCAGTTTTTCAAAAAAAAAATGATCATTTTAAGCTTTAACAACAAACAAGTCGCTGTAATTTGGTGTATTGCATTTAAGAAGTCATTTCAAAGAATGAGATTCTTGCAAATGACTACGCGCCATAAACTATCACTAAGGATATGAAATATTATAGAGTCTGTTAAATTGCCGTTTGGCAAACACAACAATAAAATAAACCAACAATCCGTCATAACAACTTTGGTGAAACGTCCGTTGGCAAAATGGCATAGCGCCATGTTATAAACTATAAGCAGTGTCTGGGCACAACAAAGCAAGATTTGTAAAAACCAAATAAAAAATATATTCGAAAGCAATATTTTTGTTTTAATTTGTACTAAAGTTCATCTGAGGGTATAATTTCTTAAAATATACCTTTCAATACTCCATAGCAACAACTCTGTTTGAAGAATGATATAATTGAAAAAAAAACCATAAAAAATTATTTACCCAAAATTTTTTATGAAAAAACAGTTTAAAATAATTAATTTTAATTTTTCACCAAAAGTCAAACTTGAATTCCCTACAAAAATGTCAAAGATTAAAAAAACAAAGGGTGTACAATAACTACCATCGTTTTCTCTATCCCTGCTTATTATTCTGAACTACTTGTAAAATTACTCAAGAAAAAAAAAAACAGTTAGATTATTGTGTTTGTGAAATTAAAAAAAAACATTCCCCAAAAAGTTCAAAACAAAAAATCAATTAAAAAATTGAAATTTTCAATTGAAATTCGGAAAAGCACGCTTGATAACAGAACGAAGAAAAGGAAAATGAATAAACAATCATCAATTTTCTTCAAAAAAAAATATAACTACAAAAATGATGCACACAAATTGCTGTGTTCCACACCGACCAAAAAAAAAGATGGAAAGTCAATAGCTATTATTAGAAAGATTTTCAACAAAATCTACTTTCAGGGAAGAGGGTGGGGAAAGGGAATCACTTTTTAAGGAACTTGCATGCAAAAACACATAAATGCACAAAAACGTTCAAATTCTCATAAAAACGGGGCAATACAAAACAGTTTAAGAAGCAAAGGGACGCAAAGACACCGTTAATATATGTGTTTTTTTTTTCTTTCTTTCTTTCTCTCTCTCTCTCTCTCTCTCTCTCTCTCTCTCTCTCTCAAAAACTGCGATGTGATCAACAGCAGCGGCGCCGTCGATTTGTCGAGATAATATGGCGTCGCTGCCCGCTGCCATTCTCTTGCCGTCATCATGTAATCAGTCAGTCAGCCAGTTTTTTCTGCTCAACACAAATCGAGCGCCGCCGCCGCCGCCGCCGCCGGCCATCAGTTTTGATTAAGAAAGGAAAGAAAAAGAGAAGGAAAAAAAAAGTGATGCCTGCTGCCTATTTCTCATTATAACTTTTTCCTATTCTCTGATAAGTTTTTGATCGGTTTTTGGGGCTCGGCTGGCTGAGGTAAATGAAAGAAAAAAGTGATTTGCTCTTACGCTTTTACCCAAAATTAGTGTGCGCCCAAAGGCTTCGGCGCACGCCAACCAAACGTGTAAACTCTATTTTCCCTCTACCTTTTTTTCCTATTTTTTTTCGCTTTCCTTCCTATCTTCTCTTCCTTCCGTCTTCTCTCTTGTTACTTCTGTTCTTCTCCTTCTCATCTTTCTCTTCCCGTCTCTTGTTTTCTCTATCTTTGTTTCTTCATTTCTCTCTCTCCTTTCATTCTCTTCCTCTCTTTCCTGCTTTTTTTGCTATCTCTTTCTATCATTCTATCTCGCTTTCCCCTTCTTATATCAATTCTAACATGTGCCTGTACTTGTTATACAAATTTTTAATGATTACAAATAAAAGATAAAATTAAAAAATGTATTATGATTGCAAATGTATTTTGAGTGATTGTATGTATGTATGTTGCTTCGTGTGTGTTTCATCTTCAAGAGAAAATTATGTATAACTGTGTGTAAGAAGGTATATTCTAGAGATCATTAATACTAAAACGGAAATTAATAAACTAATGCGTTCAAGGCAGAACAAAAAAAACGTCTTCTTTGATCAGAACGGAGTAAGCGCAAGGCCAGTTTTTAACACACAAAAAAATAGCGCAGAAGACGCACAACCCGCTGGTAAAATACAGAGCAAAAGTGGAGCAAATACTTAAATGAGCACAGTTTTGGCGGTACATTTTACCTCAAATAAAAATATTATTTTTGGAACAAAAAATTTATAAAAATTGAAAAGTTGCGGTGAAAAAAAAAAAGTAGAAATTGGTTACCGTAAACCGATTACTGTATTTTATTAATTACTGTAATTTTCTGCAAAATCGATATTTTTATATTAATGACAACAATAGCTAACACAATAACTTATAGCGCCAAAACGTGCTTTATGAGGAATAATGTTTTATGAGGAATAATAAGAATAAAATACTAAAAAGTTTGCAGTTTTTAAACGCTATTCAAAACCCAAAGCACAGCCTGTGTTTTAATAAGTTTACAGCTTTAACATAACAGTATCAACAGTCTTATGTAAAGCGTAATGGATAAGATATGTGGCAGGCTAAAACAGAACCGTATACAGTAAATGGTTTCTAAAAAAAGATTGTAAAACTAAAACACGCTACGGCGCTCTGCGACATTAGGCTAGTGCATAACGTTGGTGCGTTAAACATAATATTGTAAGCATGATAGTTTGCAAACACAAGTAATTATGCTAAAAATCTCAATAGTCTGTGAACTACAATACAGTAGACGCAATATTAGAATTTAAACATCAGACACCGCTTAAGTTAATCAAAAAAAAAATTAAATATTCAAAAATTTTAAAAAGCGAATAAAAATGTCCAAATGACTGTATGATACGGTAGTATTTTGTCACAAACATTACAGTAAACATTTTAATTTTCTAAGTTGGCGCATAAATTTAGTTAAGGCCACATACATTGCACTTTTTTTGCGTTCAAAATTTTTAGTTTTGCGTTCAATGCAAAAAAAACATTGTGTTTAGTGTGTTTACATTGAAAATCAAAATTGCGTCCAAATTTTGGTCGCAAAACGCAAAAAAAGTTTGTATCATTACAAATATGGCAGTAAGCTAGAATTAACTATAACTAAACTGAGAAAAGGGAAGCTCGTCAGAAAAAAAAGTATTGTAGCCTTTAAAACAGTAGCGCGTTTATTGACACAGTCATCTACCATACAGCAGCTGCCAATAATTTGTGGTAGGCGCATAGAACGAAAAGTATACACTCTCTTACTACTGTTTACTTCGTTTCCTAATAATCAACCAAAACAGAAAAGTAAGAGTAAAAAATATCAAAAGTTCATAATCATAAAAACAAGAAAACCTGACTAATTTCCACCACCAGCTGAACGGTGAAAACGATTAGCAAAAAAAAAGTAAAACATTACTATAGACAAGACAAAGAAGTGGGTAATTTGGGAGGGACGATGGCAGAGAGATTTGTTTGATTGGTGATCAAAAAAGGGGAGAAAGACACACCTTTATTAATCATTCACAATATTGATGTGCATTTTTATCATTTCTCTTTCTCTTTCTCTTTCCCTCAGTTTTTTTCTTGCTTAACTGCTCTTTCAGTTTCTAAGTTTTATTTATTACCTTTCCATAGTTTAAAATTATATTTATATAAACACAATTGAATGTTCTTGTTGTGTATGTGTTATTAATTTTTCCATCTTTTTTTTTTGCGCCTTTTTTCAGTTACGAGATTAATTGTGTGTTTGCCTTTTGAAATAACAACAAAAATAAACACAATCGAATTAAACATCAAAAAGCTTTGAACAACCAAAAAGAAGTAATACAGACTGCTAAATAACATAATAATCAACAACAACAAGCAATTATAAACAAAAGGAAAAGAGACAATTTTTGGGAATCAAAGCTTTTAAATGTGTTTGAAAAATTTTATTGGAAAATATGTACAAAAAAATTCTTTAAAAAAAATTGTGCCAAAAAAAATTCAAATTGTATTTACTCAAAATTAATCAAATTGTCTCTGGTTATTTGAATTAGTCTAAAGAAGGTATACAGACAAGAAAACGATGGGCAAATTGGTGGAGACAAAAGAACATCGGGTAAATAAACGTTTGACAAAAAAGCGTACAGGAAAAATGTAGACGCATGGACGAATAAGCCGGACAAAAAGCACGATAGAAAGATGTGGATAAAAAAAGCGTCGAACAACTTTGAACAAAAAACTGTCGGACTAAAAGGTACAGACAAAAAAACGTGAACAAAAGGTTCTTAACAAAAACCCAAACATACAAAAAAAATAATAAAAGAAACGGTCAAAAATAGGTCGAACAAAAGGAATACAAAGAAGTCAAACAAAAAAAATTTTTAACACATCTAGACGGGCTAAAAAGCGTATAGATAATTATTTTGTGACTGTGACTGCACCCGTGTTTAGTAAAATGAAAGTAATTTACTGAAAATTTTTCTTAAAATCAAACTTTTAATAAAAAAAATAATAAAGAAAAAAATAAAGAAAATTAATATAGAAAATCATTTTAGCTAAAATGAAAGTACGATCTTCAATCAAGAATTTAACAAGCCTTCGACGAACTGCCGCAGGAATAGATTAACAATTTCAATTGACTCCTATGCTCGTCTAAAGCGTTGCATCGAAGTCGACGGAAAAAACGTTTGAAATCAATTTTGGAAATCAAAACATATTTTGGTTGTTGTTTTTTTTGTTGTCATTTAGTAAACTTTGTTGTTATGTTGGGTACCACACAAAATGGGGGCTCCTTGGGGATTTCCCGTGAAATCGTTTAAAAAATTAATTCAATAATAAAAAAGTTCTAACAAAAATAATTCGGGACACCCTGTATAAAGCAAACAAGTCCAGAAAAGTAGGCCCAATCGGACGGAACGGCAGGTCGAACAAGAAAAGGCTGACAGAGAGCTTCTTTCGCGTCACGGCCAAAAAAAAAGCAAAACAAAAAAGTGAAAAAATTATAATAGTCATCAAATTTGCCACAATTGAAAGAAAAGTTTAAATTTGGAAAATTTTAAATTATTTTGTTGTGGCAAAATGTAAAAATATTCGCACCGTATGCGTCAAGCACAAAAAGTTATAAATCAATGAAAGTACATAATTTCGGTGAGTTTGCCAGCATTCGAAATGTTTAAAAGAGAAAAAACTCTACTACTGCTATATACATATGTGCAAGTCATTTAGTGACCAATTAAAAGCCGATTAAACAAAAGGGCAAATCAATTTATCGCCACGAAAAAAAATTAATTATTAATTGAAAAATTAAAAACAAACACAAAATAATCATTTAGCACAACACCGCTGCATAAAAAAGAGTAAATGATAAACTGTACATTGTATTATTATTAATTCTGGCTTTTGATCACCATCTGAATGGATGGGGGAGGAAGAAAGAGTGGAGGGAGCCGAGAGGACGCAGGAAAAAGGAAAGAAATAAATTTGATTGAAGAAAAAAAAAACTTTTTTATGTAAATATGAGAAAATAAAATTTTCAACAAAATTATTTCAATGAAAAGAAAAATTGACAAAAATCTTTTTGAATGAGAAATAAATATCAGCAAAAAAAAAGATAAATAAAAACAATATTGAACAGTGTGTTCTGGTTATTGATAAATTGCGTTGAAATTTTTGTCCTCCCTTTTTAAAAAGCGGTGTGTTGATAATTGAGGAAGGGAAGAGACGTTAAAAATGAAAATGTTTTAAAAGCTCTTCCTTTTTCGCTGATCAAAACTGTTTCAATGGACAACAAAAGCTAAATTTCTACATTATTTGTTGTTGTTGATGATTCATTTTTGGAAAGATTGCGGGTGAGTAAAAAGTGGGAGATAGAGAGAGCTTTGCACTAGAAACAGAAAGAAGAAGTAAGACATCAAGTGGAAATGCAAAGCAGCCAGACAAATAGATAGTGGGCAGCAAGGCAAAATTGAGGGACAGCGCGGCATCAGCACCGTCATCAGCAAAAAAAAAAAAATCAAAAACAGACACAGTTCTTGTAAATTGAGCGCACAAATAAGGAACAAAGATAATTAATTACAAAATTGCAATCGAAAATTAATTTTAATACATTCAGCATTTCTGTTTTGGAGTTTGAGTTTGAGTTTTTTTTAGGAAATTTAATTTTAGGAAATTTAATTTTTGATAAGTTTTAAGGGAAAACCGTCGACTTGTCAATTTGCGCGACAGCTAACTGGTGATAAATGTTAACTCCCCATGAATAACAAGGCTTTGTTGTAAACTTAACGTTCTAACTTAAAAGGGGACATTTGGCCTTTAAAAAACGTTTCATGTGGGACTGAAAGCTCTTAAATGGCTTAATAATCCTCTCCTACTCAAACACTGTTTTTCTTTTGTTTTACAGTAGGCAGAGAAAAGTGGCGTTCATAAACAAATGGATCTCTGAGCCATTTAACAGCCTTGCTTGGAATCCATTTTGTTGAAATTTTGTTTTAAAAAGCGGCTAAATATGCCCAAACACAATTTCTATCATAAAAGCGTTGAAATTTCTTTAAGACTAAATTGAAAATTTGACATTGGATTTACGCGTTACAAACTCCTCCGTAATAAACAAATTGTGCAAAAAGTGGGGGCGGCAATTGTTTAGCGGAAAATTAGTGAAACGCAATTTGATAAAGAAAAAGTTGCTTATGTACTAGTTGATTAAGCTTTTGTACAGGTTAATAAAGCGTGAATTAATTAAGCGCTAGTTGAAAAGACACTAGTTACTTAGGCGGAGGTTCGTTTGGCGCTGAGTTGAAATACAGCGGTTTGGTATAAAGTACATTGGCAAGGTGCACGTTTGTAAAAAAAAGCAATTAGTAAGACGCAGTAAATCAAAAAGCTCATTGCTTAGGTTGGTAGGGCAGTTTTAGCTCACCAATCAATATTTATTCCCAATTACAAACGAACGGTTCAGAAACAAAGTCTAACTCGTTGAACACACTTTGGTTTCACACAAAAACAAAAATTTTCTCTTTCTTTTTGGTCATATTTAGAAGAAAGAATGCAAAAATTTGAATAGGCATTTTGTTCTCAAATAGTGAATCACTTTAAAGAAAAATAAAATAAACAAAATAATGTAAAAATTGAGCTGAAAAAATTTCACTTTTCAACGACGAATTAAAATTTTGCACTGATTTTTTTTTAAATGTTTTATTTTAAAATAAAACTTTTTTTTGTTTCAAAATTATTAAATGGAGATATCGTCGCCTTCCAAAGCAAAACAAATGAAAAACAAAATGTACAAGCAATTTTTTTTGCATTCGTTTGTCTTGAAAAACAGATATTCTGCCCCATTGTTTGACAACAAATAGATATATATATATATAGAAAAAAAACATGTTGTGTTTAACATGAATTTGTTTAATACTTGTATCTGAAGCTATGATAACCAATGGCTGTGTTTAGCGTTGAGACTTTGTAAGAGCAACGAGAATTTGAATTTGTGACATTAAAAATGACTAAGTTTCAACAAAATAGAATTTGTACTAAGAAAGTTTTAAAAAGGGTAAAACATTAAGTAAATCAATAATTAAACAAAAAAAAAACACCCAAAAACAGTTAAATGGTAAACGTGAAATTCGAATACAATATAACACAAATTCAACTAAAAAGTCTTAAGAAAGAAGCATAAAGCCCTAACAGCAAGCCAAAACTCAATGCCTAAGCCTATGCCAAAATCGAAGCCTAAACCAACGGCCAAATTTAAGCATAAACCTAAGCTAAAACCTGAGGCAAAATCTATAAGTTTTAGCCTAGGCTCACATATAAGCCTAAAATGAGTCCCAACTATTATAAAAAATCAAAATATTAGTGCAAAAAAAAAATATAAGTTAATTCTAAAAATTAATTAAAATAACAAATACAAGCGAGAAAAAACACATTTTTTTTTTGTTAAAATGCCAATTACCAAAAAGTTGCAAAGCAAAATAATTTTATCAATGTTTAATAATTACAAATTATTGAACTAACACAAAGTGAAAAATCGAAAAAAAATATATCAATAAAAGATGGCTGCAAAAATAAAAAAATACTTTTACTTCCGACAAAAATTAGTAAGTAATAAAATTAATACGTACGTTACATTTTATATTAAAAAAAATTAAACAGAAATTTAATCAATGCAACTGGAAATATTATAGAGGCGTGTGAAGAGCCGTCTTCAGACAAGCTCATTGGTTTAACAATATGTTTTGTAATTAATTTTAAGTTTAAGGGAGGAAATTTTTGTGGAAAATTGACATTTTGGTTCGGCAATTTGTACAAAGTTTATTATGTTTAAGCAAGAGAGAAAGTGCAAAAGTAGGTTTAAGTGAGCAGAGAATACAACATGGAAAACTATGACATAAGGTACAATACAAGCAGTGCTTACAGCCACTATTCTATTATTAAGTGAATGAAAGAAAGGCCAAAGTGTAAAAGTCGAAACTAGGACTAGGACGAGGGGGGGACGAAACTAGGACGAAACCGGACTACATTTGCTTATGGAAAAACATGGAGATCTCTTTGAAAGTTTTCAGAAACGTAGCGTTCGAAAACGGCACATAAAAACAATATAATAGAGAAACATAAAAGAGCAAAATAACACCCTAATTAAAAAAGCTGACAACCGTGTATTTTGAGTCGGTCTTAGAAAAGGCATTCCAATGTAGTCCGGACTCATTTTGGACACTCATTTTGGACACAAATGAAAACTCATATAGTACAAAACATATAAATAAGAACCGACGAGCGATTGCCTCACAGGGGCATAAGACAATAAAAAAAAGCAAAATCTTAAATAAAATTTGAGTTACCGCAAAAAAAAATCAACATGCAAATCGTGTTAAGACAAACTGAAATTAAAAGAAGTGTAAATTCACTCAACTAAATTTATTGAGGAACACGTTGGACTACAAAAAAAATGTAACGCATCTGTTAAATGGGTCAAAAAAGTCAAAAAGACGAAATGAGGACCGAATGCTTTATACGGTTCTAAACAAAGCCAATAATATGCGCAGGTTGGTTAAATTAACGCTTTTAAATACACAATTTTACATTACAAATGCAAATTTAAGTGAATTAACAGAAGTGATTAACACTTTTTCATATTTTCAAAACAGAAATCCGTGAAAAGTGAAGAATTAAAAATTATTATGGACATATTTATAAAAATAGCAATTTAATTATTTTTTTTTTTTTAGCTTTTTAGCTATTGTTTCTCTCTCTCTTTGCGAATTGCTTTCAATTTCGCTCTTGTCAATTGTTTTGGCGACTCAAAGCCAAATTTTGTTAATATTTTAATTTTGTTGTTAAATAAATCGTTATTATTTTAATAATTTGTTTTTATTTTATACACGATAAATTGTCGCTTTGCGTAAAAAAAGTGGTATTATTATATATCGCAAATTTCTTTTTTTTGTGGATGTGACAATTAGCAAATGAGAATTGAAAGGCAAAAGTTGCGCCCAAATATTGTTACCATTGAGCTATACGTCTGACGCCATAATAACCATAAATAGCAACAGTACACAAAAATATGACAAATACAATCGGCGATGTCAGACAAAAATATGTTTCCATATGGACAAAAAGACACGGACAAAAAAATTAGGGAACATGAGAGAGCTAAAATCAGTTATAGTGGAATGAGTTTTATTTTCCCTACTCAAAATTTTTATATTTTGCCTGCCCGGTTAGCTCAGTCGGTAGAGCACCAGGCTTTTAACCTGGTTGTCACGGGTTCGAGCCCCGTACCGGGCTCTTATTATTTTTCAAAAAATATCTTTAATACAAATTAAAATACTTTCTTTCCGTCCGACAATTTTTCTCTTTTTAATAAAAAGTTTTAATTTTTACTTTTTTTTATAAAAACCCCATTCCCAAATCATTTCAGGAGAACAAAGTCTTGGAGCCGCAATTGGACGCCACATCGACAACTATAAAAAAAAAAGATTTGTCTTTAAATTTGCAGACCTTCACCACAGTTCTTTCCTCTATTTACTTCCTAAATAAAGGTTTGAATTGCATTATTTTTTGAGTTTACATTCTAGATGGCGTATCATCACTTAGTTTCAGCTCTAACAATAAAAGGTTCGAAATACTCATAATAAAAGTTTGAACTTTACATGGGTAATTTCTGCATTCTTACTTCGCCGCAATAAGTCAGTTTTTGAAAAGATCTTAAAACTGAGCTGAGGCTTAGACTAAAAACTGCAGTAAGGCTAAGGAATGAAGTTAAGTTTAAGCTTAAGCTAGAAATTTAAAAGCTAAACCTTAGGTTTAATAATGTGGGATAGCTAAGGCATGGAGTTAAGCCAAACATAAACCAATTTATTGTTAGGCTTAAGCTTAAATCTATGCAGCTTAAGTCTAGAATTAACTTATAGCTTCATTTCTTGAGGTTATAGAGGATTCAAGGGCACATGGAAAAAAATGTCGAGCAAATGGACTACAGGCAGATCTTAGGACCAATCGTTTCCTTAGGTCTCTAGGAATTTGCACTATTAGTATCTTTAAAGATTATGCATTTGTGAATTGTTTAGTCTATCGTTAATGTTTAGTCTAAAAAGAATATCGTCAATATCAACATTTATCACGGGAAAATGTTGGGTAATCCTACTCAATACAGTACATTTACTACATTTACGTGAGATTGAAAATAAAATAATCACCACAAAAAAAATTCCAAGAAAAAATAGCAAACAACACAAAATAAGCACCAACCATTCCCATTTCCAACTAAACAAGACCATTGACCTCTGACCTTAGATTAAAAAATGAGAGCTGTAAAAAACTTTGTAAAAACCGTAATTAATATTTTTTATTGCATATTTTTGTACGGACGAAAGTTTTTTTATACTGTAACATTTTATTGGTAGCACAAAAAAACATAAAAATACCGTAGGAAAATAATAACTTCGAATGTCGATGTGGCGTCCAATTGCGGCTCCAAGACTTTGTTCTCCTGAAATGATTTGGGAATGGGGTTTTTATAAAAAAAAGTAAAAATTAAAACTTTTTATTAAAAAGAGAAAAATTGTCGGACGGAAAGAAAGTATTTTAATTTGTATTAAAGATATTTTTTGAAAAATAATAAGAGCCCGGTACGGGGCTCGAACCCGTGACAACCAGGTTAAAAGCCTGGTGCTCTACCGACTGAGCTAACCGGGCAGGCAAAATATAAAAATTTTGAGTAGGGAAAATAAAACTCATTCCACTATAACTGATTTTAGCTCTCTCATGTTCCCTAATTTTTTTGTCCGTGTCTTTTTGTCCATATGGAAACATATTTTTGTCTGACATCGCCGATTGTATTTGTCATATTTTTGTGTATTTCTTTTCGCCCTCATTTAAATGTATGCATCACGACCAGACCACTTTTCACAAAACGATGACTGAGAAAACAAAATATGATGCCAAAAAATTTTCCAAAAAATGGCGTTCCAGAGAAATTCAAATCGTAACTTTAGGCAAATTTTTTTAAATTTTTCAATTAAAGAAATCCAGATTTAAATTTTTCTGCAGTCTCAGCCAGATGGTCTGGTCGTGGCATTTGCTAGCTTATTGTTGTTTTGTCCTCAGTGCGTATATAAAGGATGTGAATCGTGACTAAACCATAATTTGTGTATTATACACATACTTTTTTTAAATACTTTTTTTCAAATTTTGCTTTCTTTCACTATTTTTTCAAACGCTAGCTTAATTTCTCTGTGATTTAAGCCTCATTTCTGTAAAACTACTATTTTTTATGTGATTCGTGACTAAACAATAATTTGTGTATTAAAAAGAAATTTCGATTGTAAAATAAAAAAAATGATCAATAAAAAGAATTTTTGAATCTTTCCTTACAATTTGTTATATGGTTGAGTGGTTGTGTTTTCGTTTCTCTCTTAAACTTTGGTCGGTGGCTCAATCCCTCCCGCTAACTGCCCTATGAAGATAAACAACTACCGTATTGCTGATAATCCATTCAAATAAACAGTCTGAAGAAATGAGGCATTTGTCAGAGGGCAAATTTTTTTTCTTATTTAATTTGTTTTGTCGTTTAATTCCGTTAGCTCTATTTTCTCTAATTTTAACTCATTTTTTGACACTTTTAGTTTTCTAACAAATGACATTCAACAATAAAATTTTGAAGTTTAAAGGGTCATTTAACAGCTTTGATTTACAATTTTTTTTGAAAGTTTGATATGAAATCCCCATAAAATGCCGATGAATTAAGTTTAAAAAAGAGTTATTTATTTTCTCAAGCAAAAAAATAATGGTAAATTCCAAAAGTAATGGGCACACGAGGACAAAACATGCCAGGGGAATTAATTCTACGTGATGTGAAAACATAAAAAAATTGTGCAGTACTCTAAGAAAATAAAAACAAAATAAATAAAGCAGTAAAGAAGAAGCAAAAATAGTGAAAAGGAAAAGTAGTGAAAAAGGTAAAATAAGGCCAGAGGAAGCGGAGAAAAAAAAGTAAATTAATCAAGTGCTAGAAAAAGCAATTACATAATTTTTTCTTTGAAATTTTTTTGAGAACCAAAATGTAAGAAAACTGGCCGGCCAAGTCCCAAAAATAGTAAAAAGCGTGGAAGAGGAAGACTTGAGCAAAATCGGCGGAATGTCGCTTAAAACATAAAATTTTTCTTTTTGGCTGAAAACCAACTTTGACTTGTTGGCTTTCGTGGAGACGTCGTTTTGGATGAAACAGTTATGGTTTATTAACACTTTCAATTATGAACGCTATTTGCTCGTAGTCTCTAGTTAGAGACTCCATTGGGAGAAAAATAGTATTTTAAACAGAGAAGATTACTGAACCATTACTCATGCAAGGTAAGAGAACGGTGCCCAGAGGTCTTCAATGAGCTGGAAAAGAATAGTTGTCGCTGGCAATTACAGAAATTATTGAATTTTGAGACGAAAAAATGTTTTTAAGCAAATTTTTTAGCAGCGAAAAATAGCATTTTTTAGTCAATAATTGTTTTTGAATTTTTTGGCTTAAGCGCCTCGCCTTTCATACACTTTGTATTGTGAACAGAAATTACTTATAGCGCAGCGCAAACTTAAAAAAAGTCTTCAAATTTTTAATGCTATAAATTTTGGAATAGATTAGCAGGGTCAATTTGCTACTGTAGAATTTGTAATATTATTACTGTAGATTTCGTGAAATGGTTACTGGGGAGTTTGTAAAATTATAACTGTAGAATTTGTAAAATTATTACTGTAGAATTTGTAAAATTATTACTGTAGAATTTGTAAAATTATTACTGTAGAATTTGTAAAATTATTACTGTAGATTTCGTAAAATGGTTACTGTGGAATTTGTAAAATTATAACTGTAGAATTTGTAAAATTATTACAGTAGATTTCGTGAAATGGTTACTGTACAATTTGTAAAATTATTACTGTATAATTTGTAAAATGATTACTGTAGAATTTGTAAAATGATTACTGTAAAATTTGTAAAACGATTACTGTACAATTTTGTAAAACGATTACTGTACAATTTTTGTGCAACTTACTCCGGCCTACATTACTTGAATCGACCTTTAACTCAATGTTTAAGTCTTTTGAATTGAATTACCGTCGCTTTTAAAGAATTAGCTAAAAAAAAGAAAGATGTAGACCGTCTAAATTTCCAATTAGAGGAATTAATGTTTGAAGGAGTGTTTGGAGCCAAAAATTCCAAATGTATCATTTTTGAGGTTATGACAAAGTAAAAGATTAACCAATCTGTAATAACTAACACTTTTACCATCTTGCGCCCCAACAACTCATACCCCTCCACTTAAGGGTGTAACCAACTTGCACCCTTTCCCTTACATTGTTTACTCAAGTTTTGATCTATCCAAGGTTTTCGGAATTTTTTTAGAAAATCTGGTTGCACTGTTAAAAATTTAAACTTTAATGTCCCAATATCTTTTGCCTTTCATTACAAAAATTAATGAAAATTGAGATGAAAAAATGTTTTTAAGCAATTTTTTGGCTGCAAAAGCTATTTCATAACAATCGGCGTACCAATACCAGCTAATACTGTCATTGCGACAACAATTTGTGCTGAATTGAACAGTAGTTAAATTTGGAAGACAAATAAGGTTTACTAAAGTTTTTTTTCCGTCGGCGACAGCATTCCTCCACCTCCATAACAAAGCCCAAGTTTTTTTTAATTGTAAAAACATAAGACCTTTTCATACATTTCCGTTTTGCGTTGATGTAGTTGCTGAGAAAAAAATTTCTAAAAACAACTTTGAAAATACAAAAAGCTTTGGGAACATTTCAATTCAATCTTTTAGTAGTGTTATATAACAATAATGCCGTTGCAGAGAACTTACCCTATTTGCAGTTATAAAGTGTACAAGAAGTTAAACCGTTATTTTCAATTAATTAATGCAATTTGTCCTGCGCGGACATTTGTTTGGAATTCTTACTCCATGAATCCGTGACTGAACTACATAAAATGGCTGAAAATTTGGAGTTTTTTCCTGTTTGAGTTAATCGGAGTTTTCTACTAAGCTTTTGAAATCTTTCCAAAAAATTAGATAAAAATTTAATTTATTTTTTTTAAATTGTTTTAACTTAATATTATTTTGACCGAAGCAGCTTTTTTTAACGCCGCTGTTTTGACGCAGCCTTTTTGTGAACAGAAGAAGCAAATTATAAAAGAATCATAAAAAAAATTAATTTGAGACAATAAACAACTAAATAGCGCTGTTGTTCCTGTAACGAATATTTCTACATATTTTTCAGGTTGATTGAAAGCCCCTTCGCCACGTCAAGGCAGTTTGGGTTAATAAAAAAAAAGGTTAATAAACAGCTCTTGGATCTGTATGGATCCGGGTTTGTGTAAAATTATGTGTACTCATTTTGGACTCATCCGAACACTAATTAAAATCAACATTTTTTGCGAAATTTGGATAGCAATCGACGTATTTTTTTAACGTTTACAACGATTTTTTTTGCATGACCTTTACAGTGTTGTTAAATACTAACTTAAAGCACAAGCCATTTGGTTTATTTGTCTATAGTCCGATTGGTAAAACACTCATTTACCTTTTTTTTTTAACACCCATAGATTGTGTGACTTTCCAAGTTTATGGCTGTTGGCAACGTTCTTTAAAAAGGGTGTCAAAATTATATAAATGCTTTAAATCTTTGCTATTTTTTTTGCTGTTATAACTGTCCACTATTTCATTTTTTTCAAAATGTATATAAGTGGGTTGCATTCAACAATTTTAATCTTTGCCACATAACTAAGCTAAGGTAAACTTTTTATCTTCATATGACTGGATTTGAGCCGCTGGCACTTGACTACAGTGGCTCAAGTAATACGACCCTCTATTCCTATTTCCCAAGTCAAAGTAGACCGAATAATGCCATTACTTTATGACTTTTTTGCATTAGTATTTAAAATTAATTAAAAATGGCTTTAGAAAGGTCAGCTTTTAACCTTTAAATTTTAATCATTTGAAGTTGTAGCAAAGCGAGTTTTGTGAGACTTTTTTATTGTTTTTTGTTTTTAAGCTTTTGCGGGTTCTAAAGAGAAATTCCTGAGAATTGGAAAATTCTAGGAAACTTTGTTTAAAAAGAGTTTAAAGAGAGTTCTCGCAGAGTGGAAAAAAGAGGGTTTTTGATCGTTTTTTTGCTTTGTTTGTTTTGCTCGTATTAAATTTCTTTTCCTTTGTTATATTTTTTTGTTTGTTTTTGATTCACTAGGGTTCCTTGATCGACTGAACCTTTCTCGTTTAAGAATCCTCTGGGTGTTGTTTAAGCTTTGTACGGGTCATTTGTCGGCGAGAGCATTCCGCACTTATCGGTGAAATATAGGTTATTTCAGCCAGCTGCTCCAGCAATTACTTCTGTAGTAATTAGTTTATTAGTAGGGTTTGGCGGTGTAGAGTGGCTTGGTGCGTAATCTTAGTTGTAGGCTTAAGCACAGGCTTCATGATTTATACAAATTGTTTTATACATAATTTTTTGGCACAAGCATACCCCTGGTTTCACCTTTTTCCAAATTTACATTTGCGCTTTTCACTTATATGCCAACCACAGCCGCAATGCTTGATTTCTTATTTGTTTTTTTATTCATCTCATTAAATGAGAAACTATTGGTGCCAAACCACATCATGTTTATCTGTTTTCTTGAGATAAAAAAAACTAATAAACTAAGCGTACATTACGTGAAAAAGCATTATTCAATGAGAAAATAAAATAAATCATTTATTTTTATTAGATTTTTCAAAAAATAAATAAATCTGCTGTGAGTAGGCGCGTGAAGTGGAAATACAATATTAGCAATGTGTCTGTGTGTTCTTTTTTGTTTTTGTTTTTGCGTCGAAATCTCTTTTGGGATACTCAATTTTTGGTTAATTGTCACAACGAATTTCTACAGGGACGTTCAATTTTAAGTAGTTTTGAAAATTCAATTTGATAAGGGTTTTGGTGGAAGTCATTTTAATAATTCCATACTAGCTAAATCCACCGCTTTTTCAAAAAAATATTTTTGAGTTGCAGAGGGTTTTTTTTAATTTGTTTGTCTCCTTATAATTTCAGGTACTTCAGAGCTGGCGCTTTGCACAAAAAGTTAGCTGGTAGTTATCATATCCGAAGCTTGTAAGAAAGCTTATGTCTATGATCAAACCTTGGGCTTGATTCCTAGACTAAACCGAAAGTCTAACCCTGATGTTTTACTATTAGGTCTATCAGTTTATGAACCTAATCTTATAAGCCTAATCGTGCATATCTAAGCCTATCAAACCCTAAGACTAACGTTATAAGCCGCAAAAGCTTCAATTCTGTTAGCCTAAGCATATAATGGTAAGTGAAATAAGTCGAGCATTACAACTATTTAACAGGAGCCAACCGCTCACAAGAAAAAACAAAAAAAAAGAATGAACAAAAAAAACGAAAAAACAAGGCTTAAATACTACCCAATACGTGCCAAAATCAATCAAATTTTTGAGTGAAATTTGAAATGAAAAAACTGGTCTTGGCACGATTTGGCATAACAATTTGCATAAAAATTTGAGTATTAATTAAACTACTGTTCGCAAGACGCGACAGTAAGGCTGATGTTAATACAATAGCGGCGCTAAGGTACTTTTAAAATATTGTTTAATTTTCAATTTTCAATAAAGAGAAAGACGAGGAAGAGGAAAGAGAGGTGTCAAAAAACGGTCACACATTTGCCTAAAAAAAAAGTCAATAATAGAAAGAAAAATTTTGTAAATAAATTGTAAATACGTAACTTTTTACGGATCAAATAACAATAAAAAATTACACGGAAAAAAGCATCTAATGTTTGCGTTTTATTGCCTGTCATGTTTTGTCCGTATGTTTTTTTGCCCCCATCTTACTGTCTAACGTCTGTTTGTCTTGGAGCCATTTGTAGAAATTAATTTTTACGGCGCCAATTTTCGGGCTGTTGTTAAAGATGGGGGGGGGGGGGGGGGGGGGGGGCGGAGTGAAGCATCTTTTTGACACTATAATTGGGCGATAAATACATTTTGTAAAAACTGCTAAAACTTGTTGATTGAGTTGAAACATTTTGGCATAAAATGAACAAACCTATTTGAATACCAATCATAATGATGCAAAGTGTTTTTACATAAGAAAGTTGAGACCAACGTATTTTGTAAGCCTAAAGCCTAAGCCTTAATTTAAGCTGTTCTATCTAATATCATGCATTTCAGGCCTTTTAAGCAATAGGTTAGGGCTTAGGCTTGTGAATTGGCTTGGCGTCAGCTTGCCTGACGCTATTTGGGATTGGGCTTCACTGAGTACAACTTTCAAAAAGTTTTTTTTCGACCTAACTTTTTTCTCCGTTGACCGATTCCAACGGGGTTTACGCCATTTTTCAATTTAACGCAAGACACGTCGATTGGCGCAAACCTCGTCTAAATCGATTTGCGGAAGGGGTTCGGGCTTACGCTTAGGCTTTTATAGTGTAGATCTTATGAGTTTAAGCTTATGAATCGACTTACATTTATTATTTGGCTTAAGTTCCGGTTAAGGTTTTTTCTTAGGCTTTTTATGGTTTTGGCTTTAGATTAGACATAGGCTAAGGTCATTGGATCGTTCAAAACAAAATGCAATAAAACGGTTTGGAAGTTCAATAAAAAAGTTATGACAACCAGCATTTTTATGACTGAATGCAAAAAAATTTTTTTTTGCAACGACAAAAAATATTATTTTTTTGTTATTTATTGTCTCAAAAAAGTTCTTTTTTGTGAACGAAATTTATTATAGCCGGATGCATGCCATGCCATAACATAATGGAAATAAAATAATTCCTGTTTTTTTTTTTGTTTTCCGCTTTTGTTCAACGGTGTTTGTTTTCTGTTATCTAAAATATATTATTGCGTGTATGCATACGTTTTAAACTTTTATGCAAATTTTTTGCTTTGAGAGTTTGGAATGAACTAATGTTGAACTTGGTATTAAGAGTTTGATAAGCCAATTTTCTGGATACAAATGACTATTTAACCTTTTTGCAAAGTATTTTTTTTTAATCAGAAACCTGTGAGATACTTAATGCCTAAAAAAAAAAATTAAAAAATGTTAAATTTGCGCACTTTGGCATTTTGAAATTAAATATAAAACACATCTACAGTAACATATTTATTGATTTTCACAAACCAACCAAATTTAATTTAAGTTCTGTAATTAATTTGAAATTTAGAATGTCAAATTCGCGCGCATTTTAATTCAATTTTAAATTCTCCCCTGGCATTCTGCTCACCGGACAAACAGACTAATGGATTTTAGTTGAAGAAAAAACTCCTTTTACATAAGCCTTAATTATCTAGACTCATGGGTGAAATGTTTTGCTGTTTAATTTTGAATACCGCCAAGTCGTTTTTGCGGCTAAATGTCTGAGATTGTTACCAAATGTCTCTGAAAATGAGACAGAGTGTCTTGAATTGAAACATATTGTCATTTTCTTAAAAAAGTTGATGAATTCTTTAAAAAAATGTCACTATAATTTGGTTAAACTGTAATAACCGTAACTTTTGCGTTTTGTCTTTTTTGGGCTTTCCCAATATCCTAAGCTCTAAGCTTTTATCCTAAGCTTTTATTCAGATGTATAAAAATAAATGAAATTTCCGTTTTTGTTAATGGATTTATTGATGTGAAAAATTTGATCATAGGCTCGATTGACCTTAGCTATATTCACTTATGCGTTTACACACACATAAATTGCATAATTCCAAGTAACAATTTGTGTTTTGCCAAGCCAATCTGGTTTGTTGATATTTTGGCTTATTTTATCAAATTTAAAAAATTTGCAACTTCATCCAATACATTAATACTTTCCCTTTTTATTTCAGGTTGCTCTTGACCGGAATTCGCTACTAATTATGGGTCGCTTTGGGCTTTTGTAATAATGTTTATTGTTCTAAAAATTTTAATTTTAGAACTCTATGAGTTTAAGTCGTTCATTCTGAATTCAACTAACCTTTTTTGTATATTCTATAAGCTAATTATAAAATTTGGGCATACGAGTTGTAAACATAATTTAATTTCTTTTGCTATTTTAGCTGCTAAAGTTACTTAATTCTGAATAGCTAGATTTTTATGCGACTAAGTTCTGAAAAGGTATACAAGTTTCAAAATGTTTTTTCGTTTTTAAAGCTCAAACGTTTATGTTTGAATAGAGTTGTACAACTCATTCATAAAGTTGATTTTTGAAAAAAAATTAAATGTTTTGGCTAATTTAAATATTTGCTTTATACAAATCACGAGTGGTAATGAGCCTTCAAAAAAAGCTTAAAAGAGATTAAAAGATTATACTTTTAACAGCTATAAAAATGCATTATTTATAGGGAAACACATTTTTAATTCTTTTTTTATTCAAATTTGTTTTTGGCACAAAATTTGGCGGTTATTTATATATTATTTCATGTTCCTCATTATTAGTAGAAGCTCTATGACTTATGGAATATTTACAACCAAAAATTTACATGAATTCTAATTTTGCTATGCGTTTTTGAAAATGAAGGACTGAATGTACTATTAAATTATTCATTTTTCTGTTATAAGAGGTTTGACATGAATGAATATTTAAGTCACCAAAGTTTTAATAGTTGCCGTCAGAGAATCTGTAGTTAATTTTGCTATTCTGCCAAAAAAAATGTTGTGAATCCAAATTTGTGATTACTGAACAAATTTTTTATTAAACATGAAAACAGTGGGTAAAACAGTGGTAAAAGCTCCGTAACCCTCTTGCTTTTTGCACACTGTTTTTCTATGTCTAACGGGCAGACATGAAGAAAATAACGTTGACAATTGAAAAGGTTACGAAGCCTTCACCCACCGCTGCATGGAACTATCATCACTGAGCAACAAAAGGAAACAAAATTTGTTATGATAAAAAAATTCTAAACCATGGTTTAGGTTAAAAAAATTAGATTTTTGGCTTAAGTTTAAGGTTAAGTTAAATCTTAAGTTTAGGTATAATTAGGCTTATTTGTAAGCTTAGACCTTTGATTAGGCTTACCCTTTAGCTTACGGCCATTGTTATGCTTAGATTTATGTTCAAGTTTATGTTTAAGCTTTAACTTAAGCATTGGCTTATGGCTAAAGGGTAAGCCTAATCAAAGGCCTCTGCTTAAGCATAAGACTAATTTTACCTAAGCTTAAGACTAAGCTTAACCTTAAACTTAAGCTTAAATAGCTAAGGTTGGGTTTAAGTTTAGGCTTAGGCTTTGATTTTGGCTTAAAATTAAGCTTAGCTTAAATGTTTTGGGTTAAAATTTTTTTTAGTTTTTAAAGTTGCTAAATGATTGTAATTTATAAAAATATTTTATTGGGGTTATTCAAAACATGCCATACTTATTAACTTTTTCTTTACAAGTGCTAACTAAAAATTTTGCAATAAAATTTAATAGGTCATGTTTAATACTGTCATTAAAACACTTGTTTAGACAGAATTTTGGTTGTTCTGCCTTGCAATTTCTGCGTACGCTGTTGCATATATAATATTTGGTTGAATGCAGAGAACGATTATATTACTGCTTTAAGATTTGAATTATGTTGCAAAATATTTAAATAGCATAATGGCATGAGTAATATAAAAGCACGTGGCGTTTAAAGCGTTTTTTAAAGTTTTTGTAATAAAGCTAGCAGGGGAATAAGCTAGCAGCTTTGATAGCAAATATTATAATGTTATTTATTGACGTTTGTGCTGACAATTGTTGTTTTCCGCCTTAATTGTTTATAAAATTTGAATTTAACAAATTTAAAAAAAATTGAATTAAATGTTAGATTTTAAAACTATCATTTTGATTGCAAAATTTTTATTAAATAAATCTGAAAATTATTGTTAAAGCCCTTTACAGTAAACCTATTGGACTCATTTCGTACTCAAAATTGAAAGCACAGCCATTGTGTTTTGTCCTATGGACCTCCTTTTATTAAAATTATTAATGCGTTATTTTCTTCTTCTTTTTTTTACGCACAATTTGTTCTGCGAGTGAGATGAAACGCTTATAAACTATTATTTGTCGAATGTGAAGATATACCAGCCTTTCAAAAACTCATTTATGAACAGCCAATTAATGTGCAGAATTTTTTTTTTGGTTTATAAATTTTGTGTTTTTGATATAACTCAACTATTATTCTTTCTGTGTTTTTTAATACATTTTTTTCTCATATTGTTTTTCTTTACTATTTTAATTTTTTGGGTGTACAATTGGTTAGTTAAACGTTTTTTACTTCTTTTTTTTTTGTTTGCTGAACTTTTTGTTGTTTTTTGTTGAACAATATTCGGCAGTGTCAAAGTAAATTATAATTGTTTTTTTTTTTATACGCATATAAAGTTTTGCTGAGGACTTAATTTCTTTTTTCAATACTGGATAATGATTTGTTTTCCACAATTTTGTTATACATCCGGTTATACCCCCCCCCCCCCCCTTTTTTTTTATAAGAATTTTTGGAAATTGGGCTTTTACGGCACAAAATATGGTAGTTTGTGTCTCCATACCCGATTATACCATTTGTGTTAAATACAGTATTATTTCAGTTATTTTTAAAATGTATATTATTTGCATGTATTCATCATTCTTTGACGCTATTTCCTGTTTACGAGAACAAAATTTTGTGTTAAGCATTGTGGTAATCAAGACGCGACCGTTTTACTTACATAACAAAACCAATTTTCAATTGCAAAAAAGCTTTTTTTTGAGCACTGCAATGTGGTTTCTCCCCCACCACAATCTATTCAGTTTAACTGTAAACCTGCACATAAATCCTGCGCCGTAAACCTGCGCCTTCAAATTGCGCTTCAAAAGCTTTATCCAAAGTTTTAATATACTTTTATTGTAAAGAATTTCAAATGCAAATCAAATCTACAAATTCTAACACCTAACTTTGACCTACCAAAACCTGCGTTTGTAAGTCTGCGCCGCAGCACAAGTGAGTCAGTCTTTCATTTATACCTGCGCCGTACAACAATTCTGCACCTGAATAAATTAATTTTTTTTTCATTGAAAAAAACAAATTTTTAAAACAAATTTTAACTAATTAAAAAAATTTGTTTAAATGGCCGCAAATCATATGCTAATATAAAATTTTTTTGTTATATTTGTTAAGAACAACTACAGTTTCATTGAAACACGTCAAATAAATTTGAAAGCAAACGTCAAAGAGCTTTGTTGCAAAAATGTTTTTCTTTTTTTTACAGAAAATAAATGTTTTGAAGCGCAGTCCTTTTTAATATAACACGTTTTTTCTTTTCTAAAATGGACTATACAATCAATGTCAAAGAATGTGCTTTTAATGCATTTTTTTTCCACAATTACTTTTTATGTCAAAATTCAATATTTTGAGTTCTTTTTTTTTTTTTTTTTTGATAGGCGATACCATTTGTGGCATTGAATTCGAATAATTTAAATTGCTTTTACTTTGTATATGCTTTTTTTGTTTTTGTTGAAAAATTTAGTAAACAATTTATGCAACTTTTTTTTTTAGGATTTTGATTACCCATACTCGCCTCAAGAATCTTTTTTTTTTTGTGATACATTACAGCTGCGTTAATCAAATGCAATTGCATGCTAACTACTGTAGATGATATCGCATATACAACAATTTTTCTTCCTTAAAACTTGCTGTGTGAATTACAGAAATTTTTTTAGTGCAAATGTGTGTATTATTTTCCCAATACACTTCTAACTGGCTAGACCGAGTGGCCAGAAAGGCTTTGGGCGGACAAACTTTTCCATAATCTTTATCGCCCAAAAAAAGCACAGTCAAAATATTTTGCGCATGTTTGATTAGAATTAACAGTTTGATTCAGTCATTCATTTTTTTTTCAATTCAAATAAAATCGTTCACGCATTAAATTACAATAGATTAATCCCAAAAATTTTTGTCACCCCAACAATTTTTTACGACAATTCACTAAACAATTAGTGTAATCGACAATAAATTTGTCTGAACTCTTATTGGTTTAAAATCAGATTTCAAAAGATTAAGCAAGAGATGGACGTAAGGGAATAATAAGCGTTTTTTTAACTCCTGTAGACGTCGCTCACAAATCTCAATTGTCTAGTGAAAAACAAAACAGATTTTTGCATGCTTCTTCTTGTGATATATCACAAATATTTAATATTATTTTATTATTGTTTTTATCCTGACAAGACAATTTTTCTTTTCTTTTTTTTTAAATTTGTTTTGATTTAGTCGGCCTTCGATGCTTTAATGCAATCGTCTGTGAACCAAAAATGTCATATAAAGCATTGAAATTATTATTTCCTTTTCTTTTTTTTTCCGACTAAATCGAGCAGAATATAAAATCCTGTTAAGGCCATTCGCTTTAAACTTTTTGTTTCGTTCCACCCGTTTCTTTATTTGGAATAAGTTTATTACGGCAATACAAACACAGCCACAATAATAATATTAAATCAATGGTTAAGCAAAATAGAACGATTTAGCTAACATGCAAAACCAAATATAAGTTCATAAGTCATTTGCGTCCTTTTTTTATGCATGTGGGAGGAGAAGAACGGCTCAGATTGATGAGATGGTATCGCTCCGCCTTAGGCGACTAATTCTCAATGTTTATGTGTTAGGATTGTATTTCAGCAAGTCAATTGTGTTTTACACACTTACAAAAATACAATCCTAAACATAAACATTGGAAACAAATCGTCATGGGCAAGCTAAACAAATGAAAAGTGTTTTAAAAACAATACTTTTTACCTGCTTCTCATCTCATCCCAATCTTAGCCTTTGTACATTATTATTGCAGTTGTTATAACGTATACTAATTGCCCTTTAACCCAATTTTACGCACGCCATCTCTCCACCAGCCGGGATTTTCAATCTCCGCAAAACCACCTGTGTTGTAAATTGTATTTCAATTTTTTTATTTGTAAATTATTGTTTATGCATTAAAAAAATTTCAATATTTATGGGTTTAACATATAAAAAAAAGCATTTAGCAAATTATTTTTTTGGCTCGCAAAAAAAATTTCAAATCGCATTTTTTTGCCCTCAACACTTAATTTTTATTATACATATTTGATATTTATAAAATAAATATAGTTTTGAATTGGTTGGCTTAAAAATTGGTCGGGTTTTTTTTTAAGACTATACGAATTAAAATATTATTATATTTTACATGTGCGCGTTATTTAGCTTATTTACTGTTGGCATCGCCAAGTTCCTTATTCTTATTCCAATTCAAATATATTCTTTTAGTATTGTGAACATCTCAGACGTTTGTTAACTGCAATTGCTCCCCCAAAAAATATTCTTCTCTTGGTGTTCTTGTCTTTGTCTTTTAACTATTGACTTTTGTTGACTTGCTTAAATAAAGTATTGTGTTATTGGTTTCTATAATCGCAACATTCCCTAAAAAAAAAGGGCACAATGCCAAGACTATTACAATTTCAATTAATTTATGACTAACAATGTAAAATTCAAGAAAAAAGAATTGGAAAACGATGGCTAAAAATTATTTAATAACCGCGTATATTGACTGAAATTCTGAAATCCTGCACGATCACTGAATTTTTTTGCTTGTTTTTAAACTTGAGTTTGGGTTTACGGTCTGCGAGGAGCTAGTTTGCCTTAAAAATGTATTTTTCCGCTTTATTTGACAGTATTTTTAGTATTTGTTATATGTAATTTAGAAATTGCCTTAGCTCTAAATCTAAACCAAGACTTCAATGTCAACTTAACTCTAAGCCTAAATGCAATCCTACTTGCAAATTTTTACCTTTGCGTTAATTTTAACTTACCTCAATGTCTAATTCTCAGCTTTAATCTAAGCCAAAGTGCAAACCTAAGTCTAAGCATCAGTCTGAACCTAAGCCTAAACTTGATCGAAAATTTAAACTTAAGTACAAACTTAAATCTCAGTTAAGTTTTAAGCGTAAGCCTAAGTGTAAGTTTGATTTTTTAAGCTTGAATCCTGGGCCTAAGCCAAATCAAAGCCCAAGTCCTAGTCCTCGTTTTAGCCCTGTGCCAACAAAAGTGTTTGTCAATAAAAAATTCTCCGTTTTTATATGTTTCTGGTTTGCACATAAATGTTTTTTTTTTTCATTAGCAAGCAATCAGGTTTCAATTTTTATGTCTTTTTTTTTCAAACGAAAGCAAAACGCATAAAAATAATATTTTTTTAATATTAAAATATTGAAAAAAAATTTTAATTTGTTTAATTTAAGAATTTTTTTGCCGATTCCTTTAAAAATACATTCTTTTATATTTTATGCTTGATATTTAAAAGTATATTCCCTTTTGTTATTTTGATTTCTATTCATTGTGAAGGAAGCAAAATAACAAAAAAAAATTTTTTTTACATATTATACCTATTTTGAGAATGAAATTTTTGCCATTCTTTTTCAAAATCAAACTACTTATTGTTTTTTTTTTAGAAAATTTAGTTTTTCACGGTTGAAAGATTTTTTTTAAGGGAGAACGAGTAATTGAGAATTTACAACATTTTCGCATCATAAAATCTTTGATTAACAGAGGTAACTCATAAAAAATTTTCTCTGTGGCGTTCTGTAAAAAATCTGATCAAATTTGCATTTTGTTTCAAATTTGAATTAACTATATTAAATATTTAATGTAATTATATTAAATATTAAAGCTTAACGTACAGTAATCATTTAATCTACTCATATGCGTGTATAATGTATAGTAATTCAACACCACTGCTTTTACTAACTTGCGTCTTTACTCATCAAAAAATGAGTGATAAATCTATTATTAAATAAGGAGCAATTTTATATGTCGCCATTTGGATTGGGGCCTGAGGTGGCCTTTTCCCGTAATTTATAGTATTGTTGGAACGAAGAGACAATTGCCTCCGGCACTAAAATAATATCAACTCAAATTTAAATGTTCTCTCTTTCAACACTCTTTCTTTTTAAGACAATGCGTTTCTATTGTTATATCGCGCTATTTATTGCATATATAAGCGTATTATTTTTCGTTACAATTTGTCTTGTAATAAAGTTTCTCTCTGAAGAACAGTCGTTACAACAAGTATCAAGATTTTGTAATATTTACTAACCTAATTTATGAATTTTTTTTTCAGCGGCTCAACAATGCTCAACTACGAGCTTATTTCCACAAAAGTTTAATCGAATATTTATTCTTTATTAAATATTTACCTCTGAGTACATTATTTAATGTTTCTAATAGCCAAAATTGTTCGTGGACGACGCCTCCTCCACGAACTGGAACAACAGGAAAAGGAGAAGGAGCGTGAACGCGAACGACAAGAACAACTCGAACATCAGCAACACCTACAACAACAACAACAACAACAACAACAACAACAACAACTGAATGATAATGGCATACCAACAGCTGTTGTCGACCCAACCGCCTGTCAATTGTCACCGACAAGCGCCGCGACGCGCCGGCGCCGCTTTAGCAGTTTGAACAATCGGAGAAGCGTAAATTATGCGGATACTTGCAGCCATCCCTCTTCATATGTTAGCACCAAAACACCGCGTCAATCCTTCAATGTGTCTTTGCAATGCGAAGCGCTTCCCTCGACGTCCGCCGGCGCGACGCCTGAAACCAATGTATATATATTTTTGTTGTTTTAAAAAAAATATTTTTTGAAATAATGCTAATATATTGCCTGAGCCTGTCCAAACATTACTCAATTAGTGCAAATCAAATCTAATTCAGTTAATAAATGGTCTTGCAACGAAAATAAAAATTTTTCTTGTTAAATTTGTTTGTTTCTTAACCGACGGGTATTTGTCCGCTAGTTTTTTTTTGTCTGTTTGTCTGTTTGCTCAACAAATTACCTATTTTTAACTCTTGAGCCAATTTACAAATTAGGTTAAGCAGACACGGACAAAAAGACAAATCGACAAAAAGCCTAAATATCTTTGCAGATAAAAAACATATTTAAAAGTGAGAGTTATCTATTTTCGTTGTGGAACACGCATTTTAATGTTGAATATGGCAACATGCCAATTTGATTATTTCCATGAGCGACTTCTTTTTTCCCGCTGCCTAATCTAATATTCAATGGCTTGATTCATTTTCTTTAAAACAATTTAAAATACAAATGAAACGACTTTTGCAATTTGAAAGTTTTTTCATAATCCAATTTTTTTGGTTTTGTTATTTTTCCTTTTCTTTTGCAAAAGGCTTAAGTGAATATAAAATTTGTTTGTCAAATGTTTTTTTTCTGTTTCAGCTATATGAATCAAAGCCCTCCGACGCCAAAACACTTTCGGCAATTCAACGCAGAAAGTATGGTTTGTTGAAGCATTTCTTTTTTTTTTGTTTGGTTAAACCCACAAACCTCGAATTTTCCAATAGAGAGGAATTTCGAGAAATTTTGGGTAATTAGTTGAGTTAAAATCTTTTATCATTTGCTTTTGTTGTATTTGTTTATACGATAAGGTTGGTTTAACTTTTTGAATGCTTAAATATTAGATATGTTTGATGTAAATGTGTAAAAAAAATGACGCTGGGGCTTTTTTTTTAGGCAAGAATACATACCGCTAAGGCGTTTTGCCTCTTAAACTCTAACGGCGCTCAGCTGTTTTTTTTTTTGTCAAAATTTTTCAGTCGTATTGAGTGCAGATGCCAATGGTCTTAGGACATTGTCATTTTAACACGAGGGCTTTGTAGCGCCAGGATATTAAAAGTCCTAGAATGGTTCGGCGTTAAAAAAGCTTTTTGTGCCAGAACTTTTGTAATTAATTTTTGGCATCAGAGTTTTTATGAGTCAAGTTTGGTATATGATAAAGGATTGGAGGCCGCTAAAAAATGGAATGTTATCCGAGACATTATGCAGTTGAAACTTTTGTGTTACTCCTCTTTTAACACAAAATTCTAGCGCTCATATGTGCAACGCCGATGAGGCTTGTTAAATTTTTGTATTTTGTCTTGTCTAAAATTATATTTTAATATATATTTCAGAGATTTCTATTTTTCAACAAATGTATAATTTTTTGAACTAAACTTTGGAAAAAAATTGAAAGAAGTTAAGGACAGCTGGGCCGAACGGCTGTTTTTCTCAAGTGTTTTTTTTTCCAAGTTTGAGTTTGTAGTAGTCTTTTCTTGTCAATCGCTGCCGAGTTAAAATCCGATAAATACCGCCAATAAATTTTAGACCATAGACAAATTGTTGGATTTAAATTATATTAAAGGCCGCTTTAAATATTTGATGCAATAAATGGTATATATTGGACATTTTCACTACAATATATATACTATAACTTTTGGTAAATTAGAACGTGGGCCATATTTAGAAGTTCTAATGACAAAGATGGTATCAAACTCACTTTTCCAAAACGGATAAGTCTGCTTCCGCGCCTCTCACTAGCCCGCCGTAAATCGTTTGAAAAACAACAACGAAAACGGCGCGCCGGCTCTAATAAATTAGGAAAGCTGCTAATTTGCCACCAACAACAACGCAATAAGTCATCGTTGTTCATATTTTTTGGACGCGTGCCCAGCAAGTTGGCAACAGAGAAAGACCGCCGCCGTAAATCCGGTGTTGTCCAAACGCTAAAGTTGGCGTCCAAGTTTCGGAAACAAAGTTTGGATGATAAGCTACAGTAAGTCGAATAATATAAATATTTTTTTTTGAAAAAACAAATTGTTTTATGATTTATTTTTCTCTTTTTTGTTTACCCTTTAAGCGTTGGTTATCGTAAGATGTTGTTTTGTTGAAGGCTTAGTGAGTGAAAATTCTGTTAATTTTGAAAAAATGGGAACAGAAGGATAAAGCAGGATAAAAAAAAAGAGGAAGAAAAGACATGAAGGAAGAATTAAAGGGTAGATCAAAGGATGAAATAGAGGATAAAAAAGCACGGAAGTAGAAATAAAATTAAAGATAAAGGTAGAGTAAGTAAATAAAAAGTTAATAACGGAAAAACCAATAAAAAAAGTGGGTAATAAAAAGAAAGAGAAGCAAAAGAAAGTAGAGAAGGAAGAGAAAGGAAGGAAGGATTGAGGAATGGATGAATAAAATACAAAATAGACGGAAAGGACAAATCATTAAAACCGATTTGAAGAAATTAATTTGTAACCTTTTATTTTTTTGCTTATTGGCTAATTAAAAGCTAGTTGAATTATTCAGCGGACCAAATTATGGCCTTAGGCTCGCTAGACTGAATGGATTGATTACTCAAGTGATGTGTAATTTTTTGATGTAGTGCTGACAGTTTTTTTCTACAGTAACTACGGTTTTACCAAAAAAAAACTTCAAATTAAACTCTAACTACTGTAACCGTTTTGTATTTACTCAAAACTTTAACAGTTTAAAGACGCATGTCAATCACTATGCAGTTGCTCTTATCTCCCGCAAAAAATGTCTCACATTTTTTTCAAAATACATAATGCCAAAAAAAAGCATTTTTTAAAAAGAAATTTTTTGTAAAAATAATTTATAAATGAATATTTTAAAAATTTAATTATATTTAAATTTTTTTTGGCATTATGCATACATACTGCTGATCAACTCTTTTTCTTTTTCCGTCTCTTTTACAGGAGTGAGAGCAACTGCGTCCTTTAACATTACGTACAGTTTTTTTTTCAAAGTTTTGACATTTCAATTTAACAAAAATCATCAAATTAATTTAAATTCTCTTCATATTCTGATTTCCATTGTTTGCTTGCGATTAAACTTTTTTTGTCTTGAAAAATATGGCACATGTCTGGAGATAGGGAATTGCCGAACCACCTTATATATTTGTTTTTGAAAAGTAAATTAAATTTTTATTTCTCAAACTTTAATTTCAATTTTCTTAAACAAAAAAGGGGTTTTACAAATGGGTACTTGTTGGATGAATGCTGGCAAACAAGACAGGAGACGAGACGAAAGCCAAGAGTTGGAGGTCATTTTGTAGGCAACGAAGAGAGGCACAGATAAAAGGGAGAGGAGATAAACGGGCGAGGGCGAACGTTATAAAAACACTTTAAGCAACACTTTAAAAATATTACATTTAAACTAAATAAAAAAAAAATTTCTATGTAAATGAATAAAAATGAGGACCTTATACATTGTGTGTTGAGCAGTTGGCTAGCCCAGCCAAACATAAATAGCGTATAAAACAAAAAAGTAATGCTCAAAAATCCCCAAAATGCGAGAGTATTGCGGGGAGGGAAAAACAACGACGTAATACCTTTTTTCAATCTTTTTATGTTCGGCTGTTGGGCAAATGAGTGTTCCTTTTTTTTTTTGAAGATTCACTCGCATATCAAATGTATAATTAAAATCATGGAAAGGGCTTTAACCTTCTTGAAATTTTTTTTTCCCAAAGGAATTCGATATGAAAAAAACTCATTATCGTTAATGTTACGGTTACATCAAAACCTTTTTTACCGGCGTCCGACTGGATTTTTGCGTCGATTTTCAATGTCAAAAATTGCTTAAAACGTTACAATACCAAAATTTACTGTCAATCCTTATTAATTATCGTTATGCATCTAAATTTTGGACGACAAATACAGCCGTAGAAATTTGAACTTCAATATAATTCTATTCGTTTCCAGGAGCTTAAAACTCCACCGTCGCCGCCGTTTCATTGCAGACATTATTTTTACTTTTTGCTCTATTCCATTGTTCAAGTTCAGAACACCCGCAGAAGCTATTAATGATTGAAGTTTTTGCTGTGCTAACTAGAGTCTGTTCAATAAAAAAGGAACAACACCCCCCTTCCCCCCCCCCCCCCCCATTGCTTTGCGTTTTTCACCGTCTTTGAGTCATAATGGGTTGGGAGCCAACCGGCAATCTAAGTAAACGGAAAATAATGAAACGGCAATGGTGAAATGATGGCGGTGAAGTTTCCTGCTTTAATTGCTGCTTATACCTAAATTTGGTTAGTAAACGCTAGAAAAAACAAAGCCGATGTCATTGCTGTTTGATGACAAATAAAAAAATGGACTTTTTGACATATAAGTCTTAGCCATTTTCAATTTTTTTTTCTTTAAAAATTTTTTTTTATATATTAAAGGCCAACGTTAAATGGCTATATTGATTAGATTATAAGTTATTACCATAAGCATTCACTTCACTGGCTTCGTCAAACAAACGCCTAGCAAAAAAAAAAAAAGTTCCATTTTCCGCTTAAAATAAAGTCATAAATGTTCAATTTTTTCTTATGTTTGCGATAGAATTAAAGTTTTGTTTTCTGACATGAATACAGTAAACAACACTAAATGTACCGTAATCATGTTTAAAAATTATAAAAAAAAAGTTTATACCCCTTTGCCCGTGTTTTTTTGATCTGGCTTAAAAAAAAACAATTAAATGTTAAATTTATCTATTTTCACTTAAGCGTTTGAAAAGGCTGGAAGACTGTGCTCACATTTGTGTTTTGGTTAGTCAAAAAGCTATGCAAGTTATGTTTCACTCCGGGTAACTAAGTTCGTCAACAGTGTTTGCAACTTCATTTTTAATATGTTTAAACGTTTAATTTGAACCGCTTACAATTTGTCAAATTTAATTATTTTGCAAAAGTGTCGGAAATTGTGTGAAAAGTACAGAGTGGCCCAATTTCGTGCCGGAATTTGTTTTTCCTATAACTTTTTTATTTCTCAACCAAATTTCAGAATTTTTTTTATTGATTCCTAAGACATTAAAATGAAATTTGGTTGAGAAATAAAAAAGTTATGGGAAAAAGAAATCCCGGCACGAAATTGAGCCACCTTAAAAAATCCCCCCTATATATAAAAAAATGAATAAAAGTTTTTTTCTAATTATTTGCTTTGCTTTAAATTATTTTTGTGTTTGTTTTAGTTTTTTTTTTTTTTTTTTAATTTCTGAGAATAATTAATAAATAGTAAACGCAGCTAAAAGTGTTGTTATGGCATGTGCATCTCACTATACCTGTAATTAAATAGATGTTTGTTTGGCTCGGATTAAAAGTTTATCTAATTTATAGTTATATTGGCTATACTCCCTTTTTAGCTATAATTTTTTTAATTTTTAAGGTGAGCTTCTTTTTTCTAATTTTAACCCTCAAATAAGTTTTTTAATTTTAAAAACAATACACAGACTCCCACATGGGATTGATAAATGGGAACACTTTATTTTTACGAATTTCTACTTTTAACAATTTTGAAGTTGGATTATTCACATTTTCATATTTTTTTTTAGACATACGGCGTTTACAATTTCTTTTAAAAAGAGCATTAATGCATACTTAGGTTTAGAAAATTTGAGTTTTTTAGGTTTAGATTATAGCTTATTGTTGGACTTAATCTTATGCTTACAATTATGCTTATTAGCTTTTGGCTTAAGGTTATACTTATGCTTAAATTTAGGCATGTTTAGGTTCAGGCTGGTTTTTTCTAAATTAATCATTTCTTTAACTGCTAAATCATAATTATATAACTTTTGTTAATAAAATGCCTATAGCAAAAACTTTGAGTCTTTTTACATTTGAAATGTTTTCATTTCTTTTCTACTCTAACTCTATCGGAGCAGCTGGAAAATATGGCTTGAAACTTTGATTTGATTTGTGGCAGAAAAAATTTTTTTTTTTGCATTTATATATTTTAAGGACGGAAAAAAGTTTCAAAAAAAAAAGTTTTCTTTTATTTCTTTTACATTACTATATTTAAGGTCAAGAATGCCTTTATTCAATAACTTGTCTTTTCTCCGTTTATTTTTTTTCAATACTAAATATATTAATAAATCAACATAAATGTGTCCTTATTCAAGGAAGAAACAAAATTCGTGAAAATATTTAATTAAAAAAAAAAAAAGCCGATTTAATTTTGAGTATTTGCCAAAATTTGTTTCTTATTTTCAAAATGTTTTATACACTTTGGGCCGAGACTAACTGCGCCAATAAAATTCTAGCGATTAAAGAGTGATGTGCTAAATTAAATGTTTTCATAAAAACCCAAAAATGAGAAGCCCTATTTTTTTTTTTCTTAAAGCCTTTCCATAATAAATATTTTTTAATTAATTTTTTTTTTTGGTTTATTAGTATTGTTTATGTTTAGTAAATTCATTGAATAAGTTTGATACTAAATTATATTAAGACATCATTGTGGAAATCTTTATAATTGTATTGAAAGTAGAGGTGCCCATTTTTTTTATAATTTATAAAATTATTAAAGGAGATAAAAATGCGGCTAAATGAAGTACAAACACCATTGTTATCTTCCCAATTACTGTCGCCGACGGCGCTCCATACAATGAAAACAAAACAAACAACTGTTAATGCAAAGGGTAATCCTATATTTCAGCCTATAACAACATGTGCTGCCCGCCCGCGTCTACTGCCAGCCAAACAAATGCAACAGCGCGCCTCACTTTTTACAACCAGCCCAGCCTTGTTTCCTACAGTTTGTGGAGAAACGAGCCGCCGGCACAGTAGCAGCAATCGGAAAAGCGGAAACGACAACGACTGTACACTGTCTCCGGTGCTAATGTTGGGACATGGACTGCGGCGGTCGTTCAACGACTTGTTTTTGGCCATAGCGGCGGTCGACGTGTAAGAGAATAGCCTTTTTGAAATTAAGTTTGGTCAAAATTATTGTGTCGAATCCCACCGTATTTTCTACCGTATTATTTGTTTAAACCCTTTTTCAAAAATTTTTGAATTTTTTTAAATTACCAACAAACGCGGGCTTTTCAAATCTTCAGTTTTAGACACTTTTACTTTTGGCATTTCGCCCGCAAATAACTTTTTTTTTCTTGCTTAACTCATTAATGTTAAACTTTTTTTGCATGCAAAAATTTGCGTTCAAAATTTTCTTTGATGTACATTTTCAATGCAAATAAACTTGGCGTCCAATGTGCTAAAACCATTCAAAAACATTTTTTTTTTATATTTCAGCGCAAAACGCAAAAAAACAGAAGAAGTTTGCTGTAGTCGTAGCATAAACAAACATAATCTTTGGACTGGAATACACTAAAAGGCCGTTATTGTTTCTGTTTATTGCGAGGATTATAAATATTTCATCTCTAATAACTTTACTTGTTAGAACATTAAAATTTTTTATAATGCTTTTATCTCTACATTTACTCACAAACAGATTTTTATATAATGTTAATGTTGGCAAATGTCGAGGTGAGACAATAACATATTTAATATTTTTTTAATATTTTTATTACTAAAATTGTTGAAATGAAATATTTTTTCGCATTTTTTTTTCAAATTAAAGGAAAAAACCAAGTAGATTGTCCCATTCGCTTTTGGCGCATTGTCTCCTATATATCGTACAACCGTGTAACCTTTTAAAAAAAAAACTTTTCTTATTCCATTTGTGTCTTAAATTGGGATTTTAAAAGTTCGCTTTTCAAATGATAAAAGATTTTTGCTCAAGTTTATACCAATTTCATTCCAAACTAATCCCCGACATTGTAATACTCCATTTTTTTATACCATAAATATTTTTACTTAAATTTTAGAAAGACTGTTAGACAGAAGACGGAGTCTTCATTATTCAACGAAAACGATCAAAATGACGAAGAGAATTTGCCGTATACGAATGACGAAGCCGCGGACGGCCAAATGCGGAGAACTTCAAGCATGCCTTCAGTGGTTTTGGGTACGTCTATTTGATTAATAAACATAAGCCGAATGAGCTGAAGTTGTTTAACTTTGTCAGCCAATTATATGTTTGCTTTTAAAAATGATATAGAAACAATTTTGCAGACGAAAATTTGATAACATCAACGGGTGAGCGAGTGCCGGCGTTAAGGCATTACAATTATGACACAAAATTGTCAAAGCTACAAAAACGCGCGCTGCGGTTCACATGGCACCGACTGCATACGAGGAATGGAGGAAAACGTGTAGAAAATGTTTTTGAAGAGGTGAGTAAAAGTTGGTTTTTTTACAAATTCAAACAAGCCTAAGTCTAAGTCTGAGCCTCAGACTCTGAGGCCTAATGTTTAAGCATAAATCTTTGCCTAGCCCAACAAGTTCATAAGCTATGCAAATGCCTAATCATAAATATAAAATTAAGCTTAATCTATAAGCTTAAGCTTAAACATACGTTTATGCCGAACCTTAAGCTTAATCTCGAACCTAAGTTTCAACCCAAGCTGTAACCCTAGCATTATGCATATGTTGTTTAAGCACAAGTCCAAATACTAAGCATAAGTCTATATATAAACTTAATGAGCAAATTTTTTTTTCTCGTATAGCACTTAACATTATATAATTCAGGTTTTTGATCGGCTAACCAAATCAGTGCCTATGGTGCGTGATATGTTTACGACACGAATATTTCTATCGGCAATGTCAAAAACAGAGAACAACTCTTCCGCCTCAACAGCGACGCTGCGCGAGCACGCTCGGCTGATTGTCCGCGTCATTGACTGTGTGATAAAGAACTTGGACAATGAGAATCTAAAACGGACAGATACCGGAAGTATGTTTTTCATTTTTGGAATAACTTTAAAAAAAGTAAAATAGGTCCAAAACAGTATGCATCTTATCAGTTTTGAAGAGCAAACATAGGAATCAGAAAGAAAAATAAGAAAAAACAGAGACTATGGGTCGTATTTGAATTAAGTGCAAGCAAGGTTTTATTAGAGTTTGGGTTTGTGTCATAGCAATAAAATTTTGAGTTTTGTATTAGACAAAAAGTTAATCAAAAAAAGTTTTATAAAATTTAGAAAGTTTTGTACTCAAGAGATTGGGACACGTGTAAATACAATGATATGACATAATCTCAGAAAAAATGAACAAAAACACGAAAATCTGGGGAGAAAAACATTCAATTTCTAACTTTTTGGCGTTTTGTGCTTTTTTTTGTAAATTTTTTGTCTGTTTGGAAAAAACAGTTTCATAAGAAACTTCAAAAACGGGGAATAAACTTTTCTTTGGAAAACACTGAAAGAAAAGACAAGAAAAAACAAAAGTGAAGTTATTCTTTGCAAAAATAACGAAGAACAAAATGTTCTTAAAAAACAAAATGTTCTTATGGCAAATCCAGTTAAGACAATATTCCTTTAAAATAAATTTTCAAAGGGAAATTTTTCAAAAAAATACTTTTTTTTAAAACTACCGTAATTTTTTTTATAAAAATGCCAAAATTAAATTTGCCAAATTTGAAAACAATTTTGAATACATAAATTTTAGCAGTTTTTTGGTTCAAAACGCAAAATTAATAGAAATTTTGTTTTAACTGGATTTGCCTTAAGAACATTTTGTTGTTTTTGCAAAGAACAACTTGTCTTTTGTTTTTTCTTGTCTTTTCTTTCAGTGTTTTCGAAAGACCTGTTTATTACCTGTTCAAAAAGATAAAAGTATTTTTCAAATCTTTTGAGAATAAAAATTTGAAAATTTTTTAATGGCATTGTGCCAACCATCAAAATCGAAAAAGCGATCACACCCTTTTCAGCCACTGTTGCCCCTGTAATATTATCAATTTTTTAGGTGAATTTGATCCTATTCGGGTAGGACGAGCACATGGCTGCCTTCGGCCTTATGGGTTTGTTGCGACTCTGTGGGAGAAACTTGGTGAAATCATCATAGACGTTGTGTTGTATGTTTTGAATTTGTTGCTATTAGCAAAATCGGCAATGTTTCAACTAATTAAATCCGAAAATTACAAATCTAAATTTTAAGGGCGCAAGAGGCAGTCAGGGATTTACCCGGCGCTGGACAGGCTTGGGTTGTAATTACTGCATGCATTGTTGACCAGGTAAAGGTTTTAGCGCATACACTTTTAAAAAAATGTGCTAATGAAGAAAGGATACTTAATATACACTAAATGTTTCGTTCAGCTGCGCGCAGGTTTCGAATGCTCACGTGACTCACTTCAACAACAACAAAAAGGCGGCGGCGGTGGTTGTTGTATGGCAGGACAACAACAACGACTCCAACAACAAGCACAAAACCGACAGTTGGAACAAAAGCAGATCAATGAACAACAACAATTAAGGCAACAACAACAGCTTTACTATATACAGCAGGGGAGCGGCGACGGCGGAAAAAACGAAATGATTTATCAACAGTCAACGCATAAACAACAGCACATGGAACAGCTTTATGACTATCATCGTGACGAGAACAGAGTGAGTTTTGTGATGATTTTATAATCTGTTTGGAAATTTATTTTCGTCATAAAAGTGTCGTCCTGACTGGAAAGCTTTTTTATGCAAAAAAAATTCAAAATTTTTCAAAAATATGCAATTTTCAAAAAAACAAATCGCTGCAGGACATGTTTATTCAAAAAAAAATCCGAAAAAGGACAGATTATACTTCTTTTAAATAAAGTTAATAAAAATATTTTTCAATCATTCTCTTCCCTTCCAAATATAACATGAAAAATTCAATGTTTTATAAAGTCTATTAAGGGCAAAACTGTTTAATGGATCAATAACTCTTTTATTTGTATTCCTTCATTGTCTAAAAAAATTTTGAAAAATTAGAGGGTCATTGCGCTGTTTAAGAACTCTAGTTGTATGTAATACAGTATGCATCCCTAGTATGGTATGCACTTGAAAAAATTAAAAAAGAGGGAGAATTTTTTTGAAAATTTTTACAGTATTTTTGTTTAAACAAACTTTTTCTGATGAATTTAAAAAAAAAGTTGGTGGAAAGAAAACTTAAATACTGTAATTGGAATTGCAAAAATAACATCCTGTAAAAAATTTTTCCAAAAAATCCCCCCTCCCCGCTCCCTCTTCCTCCCGATAACATTTAAGTACCAAAAAATGTTACAAATTTTCGACCCCTTTTCCTATCCATATTCAAAATTTTAACCGTTTTGGTGGAATGAAACAAAATTTATGTAGGTTCATGTAGTAATTTTCTAACTGGGAAACAAAAAGGGTCTTACAATTTTGAGACAGAGTGTATTAGAAAAAGGAAACATCAACCGGTTTCAATTGACAAAAAAATAAAAAATAAATTATTTTCGTTTTCAAAAATTTTACCATTTGACCAAAATTTTTATTTTTTTTCTTCTTTATGAAAAAAATTACTAAGAGACACTCATTATGCTTTTGATAATGAATGCGATTGATTAAAATACCTTTTATTCTGCTGTTGATGGTAAAATTTAGTTAATTTAGCACTTAAATTACAACTCGTATACGGCGCCATACGGTCATTACTCGGACTCACGTCAGATGAACAATTATTTTAACAATGATCAGGAAGCATACGACGACTTGTTTCAGAAACAACAACAACAAATATTTCATCAACAACAGCTATTGAAACATCAACAACAAGGGTTGCAAATCAAACAAGAAATCATTGAAATGCAGCACAAACAACAACAAGCACTCTCCAAAGCCAATGACAACGTCCAATCAGTGTCTTGGAACACCGGTGATGGGTTGTCGTCTTCATCTACCTCAGTATCTTCCGGCTGTTCCACAGCGATTCGCAAGTGTCGAGCAGCTGCGCAACAAAAAAACAACATGCAGCAAAGCAGCGAACAAATGGCCAATTATCAGCAGACAAAAGTGCCGGAGCAACATTTTCGTTATATACAGGAATTGTCAATTCTGCCTCCGTTAAATGAAAATTCGAGTACAGTATGCCCGGCTACAGTTGGTTTGGACAGCAGAAATGGTAGTAGAAGCAATTCTCAGCCCAGGAATTTGTTTGTACTAGGAATACGAAGCGTGGAGCCATCAGAAGGAGAAATTTCGAATTGCATTAGTCCCACTCACTCAGTTTCGCTGCACGACTCGCGACGAAACAGTGAGGGCATTTTTCTTAACCGCAACAATTGTTCACAACAAATCAATGGGAAGAACAGCCTTTCCGGCAGCGGGAATAGTCGCAACACAACACCGGAATACAACAAGGGATGTGTTCAACAATTTTTAATTGAACAACAAATAAAGACAGGTACACGCAGTCGAAGTGAGAGTGCCGGAAACACTGCTGCTAACGGCGCCGAAAACTCCCAACAAAATTGATTTTTTTTAAATGTTTTGGCGGAAAAACCCTGAAATTTGTGTCCTCTTAACATTCAAAATAAAAAAATATAATCTGTCTGTATAAAAAAAGGAAAAAAAAGCGTGCTAAAACAAGCTTTCAAAACTGCTGTAAACTGCGATGGTATAGCGTTTGCAATGTAATTAACAGAAAAAAAAAAATTATTCGGAAAAGAAATTTTTTTCAACTATTGGGTTAAAGAATAAGTTTGTTCGGTTTTTTTCAAAGAGCTTTATTTAAATAAATTTGTTTTTTTTTGGCAAAGTGTTTATATACTTTTGATAGCGCTTTTTCTGCTTTACAAAACTGTTTTTAGATTTTTCTAAAAACTTAATTTTTTCCTATTTTTCAAGCTTAGAAATGAAATATCCAAAATCAGCATTTTCGACACCTAATTTTTTTCGTTTTTCATCGCGGTCAAAAAACAGCTGAAGCCGCTTGGGACATATGCAACGTGTATGGAGAAGGTGTCATAGGCGAGCGCGCAGCATAAAAATGGTTTGCAAAGTTCAAAAAAGGCGACTTTGACCTCGACGACACGCCTCGCAGCAGACGACCTGCAGAATTCGATGAGGAGCATCTCAAGGCGCTTTTGAAGGAAGATGGTCGCCAAACAAGTCGTGAATTGGCCGAAAAAATTAACTGCGATCAAAAGACGATCCTCAATCATCTTCATTCGATGAGATTTGCCAAAAAACTCGGAGCCTGGGTGCCCCACGAGCTTAACAAAATGCTTGCTACACGACAACACCCGGCCGCATGTTGCACAAGTCGTCAAAACCGCATTCCAAGAGCTCGAATGGGAGGTTCTTTAGCATCCATCGACCTTGCGCCAACCGACTATCACCTTTTCCGCTCCATCTCAAACTAAATGAGGGGTGTTACTTTCGACGGCAAAGAGGACCTCAAAAACTGGCTCAACAACTTCTTCGACACCAGACCGGCCGATTTTTGGCGGAACGGCATCAACAAATTGGTCGAGAGGTGGGAGGAGGTCGTAAACAGTAACGGCGAATACATAATTGATTAATTTTTTGTTATAATTATTGTTTTTTGGTTAAATAAAGCTCTTTGAAAAAAACCGAACGAACTTATTCCACAACCCAATAGAAAAAATCCGCTTTATATATTTCCTTTGCAACTACTGCTTATACTTGAATAAAAGCGGTTTCTTTGCTTAGGGAACATTAATTTGCAGACTTATTTGACAAGATCTTTGAAATCAAGAAGGTAGCTATAGTGTCTTCGTATATTAATATTTTTAAGCTTTACCAAATTTTAATATTATGCGAGCTAAAATCTGATTGCAACCACTCTTTCGGTGCTCAATAGATCAGCTACAATCAAATGGATTGTTAAAAGGTCGGAACCAACCTCCGATTCATTAACTTGCCCCTCTGCCACGAAGCTTACCTTGATTTAATAATACAATTTTCAAAAACATTTTCATAAAGACTTATGGAAAAAAGAGAGGCTTTCCCGGGATTACGGTTACGGCTTGTTGATTTTCACTTTATGAATATTCTTCTGTTAATTATGTAAAAATTTTGTAAAGTATTTTATTGTTTAATATGAAATTATTTATCAAAATTTGGCGTTTGCGTATTTTTAGACATAAAAAAAGGTTTTTATTACAAAAGCAAAAGTTACAAAAGTAAAGCCAATAGCGTAGACAAAACACTCCTATTGAATATGTAATCTTAACGTCTTAGGCGAAAAGTTGCAAGTTTGGTTTGCAAAAAAAAGTTTGCAAAGTTCAAAATACATTAGCAAATTAGCGGGCTCACAGTTTTCTTATCGGTGAAAAGCGATGACAGTAATGGCCAATTGTGAACAAGCTTAAAAATAGAAAACTTTCAAAATAGAAAAACAATAGAAAGTTTTCTGCATTGTTAACTTCTCAAAATGGAATATTTAACTTTCTAAACGACACATTTTCCGTGCCCCGGATACTGTTGCCAAAATATCAACTTGTAAGAATCAACTTCAGTTCATAAAAAAATAATTACGCTAACATTTTAATACAATAAGGACGTTAATTTTAGGCCTGATATTTACAATAATGGTTTTAAAAGTTATACTCTAATATAGGGAGTTGAAATTTAAATCTTGAGCTAATCATATAAGTAAAGCTTAAAAGCCGGTAACCCCATGTATTAAATGGTCCACAAGAGATAATGAAAGAGTTAAAAAGACATACAAAAAAGCAAAGTGTAAAGTTGAAAAAAAACTGTGGAAAACATAGATTGCCTCTGAGTTTTTACTTTAAAGGACACATAATGTGCTTAACGTTACGGCGCGTTTCTTTTAGCCTTTTTTAAGGCTCCAGGATGAAAATAAACAGGCTTTCCTCTCGTGTATAAAGCATTATTCTCAGATTAAGAAAATGTTATATAAGCGGTAATCAGTGGTAACGCCGCGTTATACAAAACGTTCAATTATCGTCAGTTAGTTTCCACCGTTAGACAGCTCACCATAACGTTTTAAACAAAATTGAAGAACATAAACAATATTAAAAATATCGCTAATACCTTAATAAATAGTTAATTCTACACATCAAAAAACACCTGATAAGCGACAAAAGAGCCGGAATTAAATTTTTTCATTGGCAATATAAAATAATCTGTTATTTAATTTTCGATTGTGTTTTGGCCAATTAAAAAATTAGAATGCAAAGCAATAAATAAGCGTAAAAATCCGTGCTTTTATCTGTGGATTCAAAGTTAAATCTCGTAAATTTAAGTTCGACTCAAATGAAAGTTCTTATAAAGATGTTGAACTTTGGCTAAAAAATCAAACAGAAACACAAACAGAAAATGGGAACAGCGCTCGAAAATTATTGCAAATGAAAAAGCCAAAAAAACATGTACAAAGCAACTGATTCCAGCACATCCGTTATAGCGCCTTGTAGCAAAAAAAAGCGTCAGAAACATAAACAAAACTAAAAAAAAAAGTAAAAAGTGCCCCCACTTAAAAATGATTTAAATTGCTTTTAGCTCAAATTTATTGTCATACAAAGATCGCAAGAAGCAAAGAATGCAAAACTTTGCGATTTTCGGCTCTATTTGCCTTATAAAATTTTAAACAAAAACTACAAAAGACGGCATAAAAATCATTTATAACCGGCATCAGATCTGAGCGTGCCAACAGAAACACTAAATAGTCAGAGTTCCCCTGCTATTTCATAGGAAACCCCACAATTTTGAAGAAGAGGAAAGGATTACGCTGTTCTGCACCCCTCTGATCTCCAAAGCCGCTGTTCCTACATCGCTGCTCGGCGTTTTGCATAAAAAATGTAAATTGATTTGAACAGTAGCGGTTAACCGTTCCACTTCAAAAGTAAACCAATACAATGGTACATTTCTTGATTCAATTTCCTATGTCCCTTTACTTTTTTCTTCCATACAACAATAGCAAAACAAAGTAAAACACAATTGGTCAAAAAAACTAAAATTATTATACAAAAAAACAATATTACAAAAAAAATATTAAACAAAACAACGATTGTCAACTAGCGACACCTAAACATATTTGAATCAAAAAAGTAACAATTACAAGACAAAACTTGTACAATGATGGGGAAAAATGTTAAGTCTAAAACCCTCAATATAAACACAAAGGAATAAACCTTAGCATATTGAAAGAAGTGAGAAATGAAATAAATTTAGACGTTATAACAATATAGTAGACAGAATATTTAAATATTTTCATCATTTTCAAAAATTCAAAAAAAAATGTTGAATCTAGACGTCATACTTTGGCAATAAATACAGTATAGTTTCAAATAGTCGAACGCTAGCAAATAAGACAAGACCTTGTTGGAGACAAAAAAAAATAACGCGGCAATACCCAAACTCAAAACAGGAAAAAATAGAGATAATTGAAAGAACCTTGAATCTTGGCGCAAAGTTAATTATTAAACAATATGCAAAGCTTGCACCGGCAAGACGGCGCACGCACAAAAAACAACGAACAAAATAACCGATGGACAAACACAGGCAATTAGACGGACGAGCCAAAAGACAATGGCAAAAAAAAAATTTTTAAACCAAAATTTTTACAACAGTAAATGCGGTTTTACTCATTAATATGGTAAATTTCACAGCACATGAGATACAGTAAGAAAATTATACCGTTAAAGATTATATAAATATTTTAAAAGTTTTGACCTAATAATTGTGCGCCTTTTTGCCCGGACGTTTTTATCCTTTTGTCTGATTGACCTCTTGTCCATCTGTCCGCGTTTTTTTTGAGGTCTAACCAATATGCAAGTGCGTAAAATGGAAAAAAATAAGAAATACAAAATATTTGACTCCTCACCACCCGAATTTTGAAAGGCAAATAATTGTAAGACCCGTACTTGTTAATTCAAAAATTTGCGACACCCTTTTGTTGTGCACAAACAGCGGATGCGCTCCGCGCCAAACTCGCGATCAAACTTGTAGTCGTAGGTAAGCTCTTCGCCCTTTTCAATCAACGTCTTGCTGTAGATAATAATGCGTTTAATGCGTGGATCACCGTTAAAACCGCCTGTCGTAATGCTGCTGTTGTAGCAGCTCTTAAAATTATTGCTCAGACTGCTACTAAGTGATTTGGTTGTGGCATAAGGCGACTCGTTCTGCGTCGCGCTCAGTTCTATCTCGTCGACAATATCCTCCTTGACCGAATATCCGTTGTTATTGTTGTTGTTATAAGGAGTTGTTGTTACAATCCGCGCATAGCAGTTCGGTCTAAAAGGAAAACATTTGAATTTAACTCACCTATAGCGCATTTTTAATAAATAAACAAATAAACTTGAAGCACCTCAATGCTCCAATTTCGCTTTCAAATTTCATTTAATCATAACTTTTATGTTTTGTTATCGACTTTCAAAAAAAATTTTATTTGATCCATAGGACTTTATGATTTTGTTCAACATTAAATACGACAACAAAATATTATTAAACAACAATAAAACAACAACAACAACAACAAAAATACAGCTTTAAGCTCCAAAATCAATTTCGACACTATTTTCGTCAATTTAAATGCAACGCTCGAGGCGACGTTCATAAGAGTCTATGAACGATTGACCATTTCTTGTTGCATTTCAAACGCATGGTGAATTCTTGCTTAAAGATTGTCTAGATTTACTGGCTGGGTGCGGTATACTTGATCTAGCCCCACAAGAAAAATACGCACGGTGTCAAATCAGGGGAGTACGAAGCTATGAGATTTGCGGCGCTTAGACCCATCCAGAGGTTTGGAAAGTACTCATTCAGCGCTTGATGATGAGGCTGCATAAAAATGACATCATTTAAGCCAGGCCAAGTCTGAGCGTTGCAAACAAGTGACCGCTGGCTGGCATGAAGATCTTCACGAAATTTTGCCAAAACTTCTTCAATTTTGAGCTCGGTTCGAACTCATTTCGTTTTGGTTTTAGACCTGTCGTTCACGCTTCCTGATTCCATGAATTTCGCAAACCAATTTTTTATCGTATTGGGCACAGGTGCAACGCAATTGCGTGCAAACCTCTTACGATATTTACGTTAAAAAAAAGTGGGCGAACCAGACATGCCATACCAAATTACAGACCAAGATATTCGTTCAACAATGGATTCAGTGCTAAATACTGAAAAATCAACGAATATTTAAACGATAACTGTACATAGAATTTAAAACTTTTCAACAAACGAAATCCTAAAGTCTTAAGAATCAAATAAATTTTTTTTTAAAAATTAATAAAAAAAAAAAGTTATGATTAATTGAAATTTGCAAGCAAAATTGGAGCACCCTGTATAACAATTCATCTTTAAATATGAAAAAAAATATGACAAATAATCTTATCAGACGAATGTCCTAGTCGAAAAGATCCGTTCAAAAATATAAAATTAGGCGTAATCTTATTCACAAACCCACAGTCAAGCCACAGTTTTCCATTTTTTTATAAATCATTAAATGTTTTTGAATATGCATAAATTACGAAAAAGCAATGGCGAAATTAGCTAAAGTGCACAAAACGCTTTCGGGCAAAAAGAAGACAAAGGCAAGACAACAAGGATACAAAAAAGCATAACTATTTAGCGGAATTAACAAAGCAATATGATTATAAAGCTCTAACACAAATACGAAACGAACACAAAATGCGCCGTATCCAAAGGCCATTTTTTCCGGCATTTCTTTGTCTGCTTATCCCAACTAAACAAAACCATCACGCCAATTACATAAATACATATGAAATCGCCAAAAGCAAAAGTTTAAAATTAGAGCCAGCCACAAGCGAGTATTTCGAAACGAAATTATAAAAAAAATTTACTTGCAGCAGTGATTGATAAAACGAGCGTAATTTCCGGTATTTGTCGCGTCTACGACCTTAAAAAATCAAAGTTAAAGTATTAACAAAAAAAATATACAAACCGAGTCATTGTCCACGCTGAACATGTAGCTGGAGCCACAGCCCCGTCGCTCGTACATTTTCTCACGGACGTCCGCGACGCTGTGTCGAATACGTTCTCCGACATATTCGATAATCGCCTCATCGGGTCCGATTGTCTCCATTGCGTAAAGACCAAAGCCGTGAATCTTTGACTTTGAAAATTTCAGCAATTTCTTGCGGAACTGAAAAAAAGTCAGTAAAGGAATCTATGAGGAATAAAGCAAACTACAAAAACAAATTAGACTAAAGCTTTGATGATTAAAAAATCTAATATTAATAAACCCATTAAGCCTAATTTTACTGCTTAGGAATTCTTTTCGGCCAAAAGTACAAATGAATCCAAATTGGAAAATTGCTAAAGCAAAAAATTAACAATTTTCAAAAAATAGCCTCATGTTTCACATAAAATATCTTTCTGATAAAGCCCATCGGCGAAGGGTGTTAGAACAGTAAAACATCTGAATGTTTGAATAAGCAACAAATTTGACGTTTACAAAATTTGGCATAAGCCTAAATGTATACCTTTTCTTGTACAATTTTTCGCGATGAATCGATAGTGAATTTGCTGTCGTAAGACCGGGTGAGTTGCAACTGCTGTTGTTGTTGGCTTTGAAGGCGTTCGTTTTTGAGAGGCATCAATATGTTATGACGAACTAGTCGACCGTTGTCCTAAATATGACCCTTAATTTTAATATCTATCAAACAAATGTTTGATTTTTTACAAATATCCTCTTTCAAAATATAAATAATTTTTTACTGTAATATTCAAGAAGTTTAATAGAAGCCGCTTGAGCTAACAGTCATTTTAAAGGCTAAAAAAAACTGAAAGTTTAGCTTAAAAAACACATCGGTAAACAACTCATTTACTTACAAATTCACATCATGCATTTACTGTTAAATGCTAAGTAAAAGAAAATTTTAAAAATGCTAAATACCGCCGAAGAAACGTCTTGTTGGATGAGGTTTTTGATTACGTCTAAACAAGGTAATTGATTATCGGACAAAGACGTTGGCTGCTTAAGCTCATCCACTGCGGCCGTAATTGTCGCCCAATTTTGAAGGCGTTTGTCAGCCGCTTGTTTATAGCTAGCAAACCGCTTTTTATCAGACTTTACATAACCTTCAGTCCGCGCACACCCAGTCTTTAAGGGCGCAACATCGAATAGCTAAAAAAAGAATTTGGTTGTAAAATCAATTAGAAATATGAGCAGATAAAAGTGTTTACCTCTGGATCGTTGTAACAAAACTGTTCGAAATTGTCTTGCGACAATTTCAAAGATGAATCAACGTTTGTGCCAGAAAGAGGCTAAAATATTTAAAAAATTATCAAGCGCTTCATCACCAGCTAATAAACTCATATGTAAAATAAAAATTCGTGGTATTTTAGTTCATATGCAGTGTTAAAACTAAAAAGGAATAATGAAAAGCAACTTTCAGGTTCGACAAAGCCGCAAAAAAAGAATTTTTGGTTTTAAATTTTGATATTAAATCTACATTCAGAGCCTTCTTATACTTCTTATATACTTCGCAAAAAGCTTTGCCCATGACATAATTTAAATTTAAAATCAGAATAAATGACAAAATTATATTTTTTTAAAACGTTGATTAAAATTTGATCGATTGTAGTTAAGTATTGTGAATATAATGCCGCAAAAGGGCTGCATAATCATGAGGTTAACTCTACAGCTTTGCTTACAACTAAACATTCCATTCTTCAGATAAATAATAATTTCATAATTTACATTTGAAGGTGCTGATTGACCAATGTTTAACCTATCTGTACAAAAAAAAACAATAATTTCAAATCAGAAACATAACTGTTTGGTTTTCAATATAATTTTGCGCGTAATAATTGAAACACGAAATTTAAAACAACATACGCTTTAAAATAAAAAATACCTGAATTTTAACTTGCTTAGTTGTGGTCACCGCATTCCAAAGAACCGGCTGGCTTGTAATTTGAAGCCTGTCTTCCACTTTCATTTTCTCATGCCAAGACTTGAACAAGTACTGATAATCTTCTTCTATTGACCCGTACTAAAAAGATAAAAATGAATCTAACTTCATGTGCAAAATAAATTCAAAACAGTTTTTACTGAGCTCAACTATACATGTTTCATTAAAAATTTAGGAGTAAAACTTTAAATTTTTCTTCCAACATTAACACGGACACAGTCCTGAATTGTTGTTGTGTACTTCGAGATTCGAAAATGCATAGGTCTCTGTTAATAGACTAGAAAAAGCATAAAGTAACAATAAAAATTACCTTGCCGAACCCCATTAATATATGGTCTTCCTCAAATCGACTTCGGCGCAGAAACACTTTTCGCTTTTTTTCGGAGCGCAACGCCGCTAATGCTGCCTTCTTCAATTTTTTTTCCTTCTTCAAACTATTACCGGTTGTTAAGCTTAAAGATAACAAAACATCGCCAATTTTTAACTTCTTTCTGTATTTGCGCTTCACTCGCAAATCCGGGTTGTTCAGTTGCAGTTCCTTCATTTTCGCCTTCAATTTTCTGCCATAAGGAATATTGGCGCTGTAAGCATAACCTGCATTAGCATGCATTAGCGTTTTTGGGCCATTTTCGTCCTCCAAACTAAACGACGCTAGAGACAAAAGTGCGGATGCAGCAGCCGCAGTCTCTGCGCTCTCAGATGACAGCGCCAAAAAAACGGAAGGACTGCCTGAAGGCGTTACGCCATTGCTGCAGCTCTCCAAACGCATGTCCTCGACGACAACATAGTTGCCGTTAGGAGGACAACTCATTTCCGATGATTTACGAGAGCGCTGCAAAGCGGCGCCGGCTAAATTGCCAACCAGTTTTGCAGACCGACGGCGCTTCCTGCGCGGCCTACTATCAACCCGTCTAACAAAAATAATAAGTAAGGCAAAGTAAAAAATATAAAAGAACAAACTCTTCTCGTTTCCGCCAATAGTCGTAAGTCATTAAACGAGCACAACCGACATTTAAAGGGCTACAAATTTATTATTAACAAGGTCATAAAAAAAAGTCATAACACTTGAACTTTTTAAAAAAAACAAACCATAATTTAATGTGTTCCTGAAAAGTCATTGTTCGAGCACAACTTGTGATTGACAAGCTAAAAAATTTAAATTTAAATAGTTAAGAAAATGTAAGTTTTCTTCGTGGAAGACCAACGCACACATTTAAGCTTTTTTCTTGAATTAATTACCTTATTTTTTAGTAGGCGTAGTTTGGTGATAAGAAGTCAAAATTCTGAAATCGCATTTATTTGCTTGCAAGCAGTAATGGGTAATGGCTCAGCAACCCTTCCACTCTTGTATACAATTGTTCTTTGTATAATAATTAAGAAAAAAAAATAGCATTAACAACTGAGAGGGTTAAGGAGCCTTTGCCAACCCCTGCTTTTATGACATTGCTAAGTGCTAAGCACTATAACAGCTTGCGCCTTAACAACACGCCCCGCAAATTTTACATCTAACGCTCATTTTTTGTGGGAATCAAATCGGTTAAAAGTCCAAAAAAACAACAAAGTCGTAAAAAATGTTAAATGGAATATGTGGTCGGCAAGGATACGGAAAAGCGACCAAAGTGAAAATGAACCAAGTTGAATGCAAGTTATATTAAAACTACAAAAATATATCATTTCTGCTCAATGTAAGGAATGGAGTGGCAATTATCTCAATTTAGACTTGTATAAATAAAAAATTACCTAGACGAATTTTTAAGTGAACAAATTGACAACAACATACTCTATAGTGTGACAAACAGAAGGCGCCGTCTCCACTGCGGCTTGTAAATGCGCGACCAAGTCGGAGTAACTCCTTTTTGGAATCAGTGATTTGGGCTTAGTCCGTCTTTGTTTCGACGGAGAAGACAAGCGTCCATTGGAATATTCCACCTCGACTGCGGGAACTTCCTCAGAGACTGTACCGTCAATTACATACTCAGTCACGGGCTCAAGATTGCTCCAGATACCGTCGATAATATACTCAGTTATAGGCTAAAAATATGTAAACGAAATTCATATAAAAATGATTCACTTTTTGCTATAAGGAAAATCGCAGTAATCATCAAAGCAAAAACTTACATTTTCATTGACAATTTGATGAGAAAATTTGGGCGGAGACGCGATTTCCGAAGGACAAAAAGGCAAAGTTATAGTTGGACCCAATATTTCATTGCCATTGGATGGAAATGACTCTAAAAAATTAACAAATACCCATCAAAAAAATGGTGATATTTGTGCCAACTCGAGCTTGTTTAAAATAGTTGTTTTTAACTTTTTCTGAGAAAAAATTTGTAAGCAAAAACTTATTTTCGGCACTAATAACTGTTCAAACAATTCAAACCCAAAAAAACAAACCATTCGTCGACTGAATTAGCTGGCTTTCAGCGCTGGCTGGAGTGTTGTTGACGGAAGTAATATTTGGCTTCACAACCGCATTGTTCTCACTGTATATTGGCCGATTGTGAATTTGGTTCGATGTTGACGGGAAGTTGGACGTTGGACGCATGGAGCATCCATTGACAATAAGAGCGTTGTTAGCGTTTGTTAGAGGAGGTTTGGACAGGTGCGCCGACAGATAATAGCTTCCTCCCTGTGGATGATGCGTGTTTCGGCCATTTAAGTAAGGTTTATCGGCGGTTTTGCGTTTTTTAACCATCGGCGCATACTCATTATGCCGGCGAAATGAGTTCCCCTCCCATGGAGACCACATCACCTCTATTATACTCAAACAGAGCCTGATCCAACAATCACCAGGACTTTAACGTACGTTAAATTTTTCTCAAGCAAAAGTCGAAATTTTGCTTTCCAACTTTTTTAGCAAAAAACAAACAAAAATTCAAAAAATTTAACGCCGCTAATTTTTGTCAAACTGCCTCAATCAAATCGTGTCGGAACATATTCCTTTTAAAAAAAAAACATTTCAAAATTTGAGCATATGTTTAGCAAGCAAACGTTATTTCCGTGTAAAACAGTTGGCTTGTTTGCGCCCGAAAAATCTGCTAAAATAATAAAAGGCCTAATTTGATTGATTCTTACCCAGGTTTACCCTTTTCAAAACATCATCCACAAACTTTTATAAAGCGGTTGTCTCGAGTCGAATGTCTGAAATTTTTCTGGCGATATGAAATATTTAAAAAAAAATTTGGGAATTTCAATTTTCACCTGCAAAAAGGAAATAAACTGGAATGCTCACGTTTTTCACCACAATCTACCCCATAATAATTATCATATGCAAGGAAATGCTTTTTTGCGCAAAATTTTTCACCAAAATTTTTTGTTTTTATTTTCATTTTTTCGTCGTTCTTTTTTAATGCTAATAGGGATTTTTTTAAGATATGCGTTATGTATGGAGTAGACGGATAGACGTGTTTTGCAATTGTTGTAATTGATGACTTTTATTTGGAATGAATGCTAGGAAGTGGAATGAGTTGAATATCATGTTTTTGCCCTACTTTGTTTTATTACATGATTCAATTATGTTCTGTTGTAATATTTTAAAGCTTTATCAGTTTGTAGGCTCATTCATGTACCACTTGTGAGCAAACAATCCCAAATGAAATTGCTTTAGTATTAGAAAGCTGTAATTTAGTTTAAACATTTTTTGCTATTGAAAGAAGATTGATGGAAGACGAGGCTAAACTTAAGAATCCGATGACCACCGAATTTACAAAATTGTTCTTTTCGAGGGATTTCCAATGCACTAAAAACCATAACACAATCAAAAAAACTTGGCGGCGCTAGACACTTTCAACCACTTTTTATGACATTTTTCACATTTGGACAAAAAGAAAAAAGGAGTTAAGAGTGGAGCCCAGCGTTTTTTTGATTGTTTTAATGCTTTAATGACTTATTTAACCCAGTATATGGTCCACATTACAAAAGCTTGCCAAGACACCCGCTTTTAACAAGCCTTACATCGTCATAAGAAAAAAATAAAGGCTAGACCACCTCGAATTCTTGCCTATATTGACGTAATTCTATGACGTATTACTTCTTTTGTGCCACAGTATTAAGGCTTATACATGGGCTCCACTCTTAACCCCTTTTTATGGTCTTTTTTCCTTTTTGTCCAAATGTGAAAAATGTCATAAAATGTGGTTAAAAGTTTCGAATGCTAAGTTTTTTTTCATTGTGTTATCGTTTACAGCGCATTTGAAATCCCTTGTAAAGAGGAATTATTCAACTCTTGTTGATTATTGAATTTGTATTTTAATTTTAGGTAGTTTTATCTGTAATGTTTGATGACAATTGGGGATGTGTGGAGCCTTCGGAACTATTCTCCTCACCCGGCAAGACGCAGTCGTTGCAATACCTCGTGCAGAAACTCCAACAAACGCCGAACACTTCTGAGAGCATTGAGAACTCGGACAGGCAATTCCCATTAGCTTCGACTTCACAGACAATTGACGAAGTTAAAGTATTTCCCAGCAGTAATTTGAACGACCTTTCACAACAAAGTGGTTCGCGCACAATGGCGCCGAAAATCTTAAAGCAAAAGCGCGGCTTAGTTGAACGAACGCCCAGCCTTAAGCGGGTTACCTTTGAAGTTTGTTTCTTTTTTATATGAATTGGATTTAAATGAAATGTTAGTTTGTTTTTCTCTTTGTCATACTTTTTCGTTCCAACATTGTAACTGGAAAATACTTATTATCAGTGCGTTTTATGTTTGGCGCATGCTTTTTTAAAGTCTTTATTGATTACACTCACCATCTGCATTATTTCGTAGCTTGTATAGGTTTTTTTTAAAAGAAAACAATTGCTGTAGGATGTATGAAAAATAAGTAGAACGAAATGAACAGATTGTCTGATTTTTTTTTGTTGTATTTCGTTTAGCTACGACGATTGGTCTTAAATGTGCCTGAAGTTTTAAAACATAATGTATATTTAGTAAGATTTACATTTGCGTTTTTTTTTAAATTTGCTAGGCCGGCCATTACTAAATATCATTTCCTTGCAAAGATGTCAAACATCCCATGTAATTAAATATTTGTGTAGTTTGATTCAGGTTTTTTTTTGTACATCATTGGTCTTATTTTTTTAAAGATGTACACTATTTTTTTCTGTAATATATCGCCAAAATTTTCACCACTTAGTCTTATCAAATTATCTAAATTTTGTAACATAGTGCTTCTCATTTATGCCAATATTTAGCCATTTAATTTTTCATGGAAATAGTAATCAACTGATTTATAGGTGGAAAGATTTGTTGTTGACAATACAGAAAACAAAGAGGAAAAACAGTCGGCTGAAACGCGGATGGCCATAAGGCTCGGAGCCACTCCCGCTAAACGGAAAGCTGTCAACTATAAGACAGTGAGGGCTAAGCGAAAGATTTCCGCTGAGTTAAAAAAGGAAGAAAATGCATTGGAAATTGATCAGATGCCCGTCCTCACTGCACTGAACAAACTCAGCAAAAAAGTTAAAAAGAAGGGCAAGACAAAAAAGGGGAAATAATCATTTTCTACATGTAAGTTTTTTGTTTTGAATTAGTTATTTTTTGCATAAGAATAACTTCCCTGATGTTTTGCCGTTTCGTCCTCTTTCCATAGCTCCGGTTACTGCATTATTTGTATATTTTCATTGTGCACCAACCTTTTTTCTCCCTCTGGTGAATTTTATTTTAAGTTTATTTTTTGTGGCATTTTATTAATGATTTGATATTGTGTTATTTTTGAGTAAAATTTAGACCATAACGAGTTGAATAGTACGAGATCGACTTAAACTTGTCTTGTTTGTATTAGGAAGTATTTAAGTCATCAGTTTTTTTTGAAAAGCCTAAATATGTGGCAAAAAATAATTTGATTGTACTAATATGAGTTTTTTTGGAACATTATGTTTTTTAATAGGAAAATAAGGAAATATTTGTTCTAAATGGAAAATTTTTAAACTCCATGCATCTCTATGCAAGAAGAACTTATGCCACATATTTAGGCTTTTCAAAAAAAACTGATGACTGAAATACAATGAAAAATTTTTTTTAAAAAGCACAAAAAAAAACTTAAATATAAAAATTTGTTTATATATTTTGGTGTCGTTTTATATATTTCGATTTTTTTTATTTGTCATCTATAAAGATCCTTTGAATTGAATTTTGTGTTTTAAATTTTTTTATTTTTAATGAAGGGCAAGTGTTCTTTGAGTAATCCTTATGCAATAATGCCTGGCATTTTTGTTCTTTTGAAATCGTGTCCTCTCAATAAGTTTGTTTTTTGAATTTCATTCAATTTGCTTTTCTATTGTCAAAATTTTGCTTTTTCTTCCTCCACAATTTTCAATTGGAACTTTGTTTCTCTACAATTATTTACAACAAATTTATCTCTAAACAGTTAAGTTCTGTTTATTATCATTTAATTTTTTCTCATTTACCGTAAAAAATTTGAGATGAGCCAAGCTTTTTTTAACGAGATCGTAATTTCAATGCGCTAATAATCTTTTCGGAACATGTTTGCCTGCTCTTATTTTCTAGTTGTCATCTAAGTAATAATTTTTTTGCCTTTTGTTTTTTGATTTTATTGGATTAGGCTGCTTTATAAACCGAAGTTCATGAAATTTAATTTGTTTTGTACGGATGGTAACTGCCAGTTAAGGGGATCAGTAGTTTCTAATAGCCAAAAGAGGCAGCTTGATTGAGCTGTTGCCTCGTTTGAGTTTTACCTTTATGAATCCGGTTTGCATTCAGTCTTTAGTCCTTTTTTCAATTTTAAGTAATACGTTAATATACATTATAAACGCACGGTTTGATTTTACTATACACTTTTTTATTACATGTTCTGAATTCAAAAAAATTTTTATTTTAAAGCTGACTCTTTAGGAATTTGTTTGATACCCATAGACACATTTTTTTTATTACATAAAATAATTAAACATAAAAAACAAGTAATAGCACTTTTAACAATAAATCATGTTTAGTCGAGATATTTTTGCTCTGTGCTTCTGCCATTAACAGTGAGACAATACTCTAAATGGTGTGCGGACATACTGAAAAACAAAATCAAAACGTAAACATGCCAAAAACAACAAATAACGCAAAAAAAATTTTTAACTTTCTGTTCCTTTTCTTTTTTCTCTTTAAAGCTTCAACTTCTTAAAACTTTGCGTACCATTCTTTTATTCTTTTTCTGTCAGGTGAAATAGCATTGCGTCCCATCTCTCTACGATACCTTCTTTGAAAAAAAACAGGATTTTTTCCTTCAATATACCACTCAATGCATTTTCCTTTCTCTTGGGGTGTAAAATGCATAATATCCACTAAAAAACACAATATATTATAAACAAATTCTACCACTTTTTAAACTAAACAAATTCCTGAAGATTTAGCTTTATAATAAAAAATTTTGAAATTTGGTGAAGAAATAAAAAAGTTATACAGAAAACAAGTTATTTATAATGGGCCACCGTGTATTACTCCAACCACTTCAATAGTTCAATAAGATACTTTTTTTGCTATTAGGAGTAAACTTTACCGAAATTCATGTTTCTTAGCGCTATCACATTTTGCAGATATTGGCTTGATTATATTAGGTGAGAACTTCAATGTAGATTTAGTTTCCAACTTCCGTTTTGGTGTAAAAGGTGAACATGTATTTGGCCTTTTTTTGTATTTTACTTTCTTGTAAATAAATTTTTTAGCTTTTTTTCTAATTTGTTTTGAAACACATCTAATTCAATCCAAGTTTTAATTATTTCTGTTTTCTTTATAAATCAAATGCCGTTGCTGTTTACCTTTTAATTTTGTAAGTAAAACGGTCCAAATTTCATTAGTTATAGTCTTAACAACATGCTAAATAACCATGTTTTAATAAATTAGAAGCTCATAAATGTCGGCTTAGGGTACTTTGAAATTGTAGTAGTCAAATTGACCAATTCTTGATTGACTGTCTCGAGTTAAGTATACTAGTTGACTGTTGCAACTTAAAAAAAAACTACAAGTCGGTATTGGCAGGAATCATCGCGATTGTTGAACAGTAACCCTATGTGTTCTTTGATGGTATGTCGCTATTGAGGTGTAAACTTTAAATTTGCGCTTTAAAATTTAAGTAGAAATAAAAATTACTTTATCGATTCAACAAACATTTATTTATTTTGGAAACCCGTTTTAAGACATTTGAAACATGAATTGCTTTATTTAATTACATTTAATAGCTGTAAAAAGGTTCGAATTTAAAAGCGTTTCTTTATTATAATATTTTAAACTGATGAGCAATTGTGACAAATGCAAGTAATTTAACTCATTAATTTTTGACTTTTAAGACTTCATTAATCGATAAATCCGGAATAAATAAATTATTGTCTGGATTGTGAGACGAAAATTAATTGCAGTCATTTTTTGATTATGGCTATTTTTTTGTTTACGTTACGTTAAAGCAAAATCACTGGGCTCGTTTGTTAAATTGCATTTTCTCAATTTTTGATTGCAGCGTTCATTAAATCTCGAGATACAGAATTCGGTTAATTAAAATACAGTAAGCAAAAATTCTAACAATAGGATATACAGTATTTATGAACAAGAAAATTGTGGCCTTAGCATGCAGCAGTAAGCGCTGGAAAAAAACGCTGTTGACGTAATTACAAACAAAAAAAATGCTGGGGAAAAATTATGGCAAGAAAAAGCTAGCATAATAACAACAAAAAACTATTTCGGAAAGGTTTGTAAAATCTTCATAAAATAGGAAAAGGTCACTTTGTGATCTTGAATTGTTTGGAGAACAAATTTAAAGGCGTTTTGTGTTGAGGTTAATATTTTTTATGGCAAATCACTTCGTCTTCTTCGGTGATGAAAATTGTAGACTTAGTGCTATAGGTGTCGTCACAACAACAACACTCCGAGCATGAACAACAATCCGCATTTGATTTTAATTCAATACCGTATTTTTTATCGTTGAAAATCGTTGTTAAATAAATATTCTTATTCTTCTTTTTATTCGTCGCTTTGTTCCTAGAGTCAGCAGAAACAATACAATTATTGGAAAAATTGGCAGCGTTGTTGTTATTGCTGGCAACTACGACAACAACTTCAGATGATGTGACGGTTGATACAACAGTCTATAAAATAATTATTTAACAATTTTTAATTTTCATTGTTCTAGATTATTTGTAAATCAAAAAACAATCCGGTCTACATAATGTAAGAACAAACTTTTCTTTTTCGAAAAAGTGCGTGTGTCAAAATTATTTTGATACAGAAGAAGTAAAAGTTGAGCAATTAAAATGATATTGATAATCGTCAACACCAGTGCTAAAACCCATTCCACGGAGTCGGTTCCAATCAGAAATTGCGTAATACATTTGGCAATTAGGTACAACAAACCCGAAATTAATAGTGCAGAAATAAATATGTATGGAATTTGAAGTAACGGTTGGACACACTTGATGGCCGAAATTGATGATATGGCAGATGCCAGCCAAAGTATCTAAAAAAATTATATAATCATACGGTAAAACCAAGAATTGAAGAAAGAAAAATTGAAGAGTACCGTAATTTGACATTTTTGAGATTTCGTGAAATTTGTCAATATGATTTTAAAAAACGATATCATTGTGAAAGTAGAAAATTAAACTATGGAAAAGTCAATTTCAACAAAAATGAAAAAACACAAAATTTATAAGTAAAAAACAAAATAGAAACCATAAAATTATATAGCCAAAAAATCTCACTTGCAAAGCAAATAAAGGCAGATGAAAGTGATACGGTATCAATAAAGTGGCAATCGTCAAGCCTTCCACAGCAGCGCCTTTTAACGCCATATTTTCTGTTGAAATATTAATTGAATACTTTAATGATTCGTATTTTTGTTGTCCATTTAAGTAATTTGTCATGGTAAAAACCAATGAATGTGTCAGCAACAGAATATCGAAAATAAAAAATAAATAAAACGTTGAACGCACCTTCAAAAGGCCAAAGCAATAAACAGAATCGCTGCTACCATTGTTATATGCACCAAATAAATTACTTCGGATGGATGAATTATTACTGTTACTTAGAAGGCCATTATTGTTATTTGTAGGATTATTTGCGGCATTGTTTGATGAAGCCATTGTGTAGTAAGTGTGTTGAAGCGCTTGAGATTGATTGACATTTGTTTCTGAATTGATGCAAGCCAAATTGGAACCAGACGTAGGGTAATACGGAATGCTTGAGTTTTGGGAGTTTTTATGATGAGAACAGTTGTGTTCCCTAGACGTTGAGGGTATGCTAGTGCAACCAAATTTTTCTTTGACTGCATTCATAGATTTTGAAGCACCCACATTTGATGAAGTGCAAGCTTCATCATCGTCATAACTACTGCAAGAACTAGTATCGGAATTTTGTAGACTGCTTATTGTACTTTCAGTAGTTAAGGAGCGCTGTGCGTACGCACGTCGTTGTTCTTTATGCCACTCTACAGAACCGACAATTAAAGGCGTTGCAGAACGCGATTCCGCTATGTTAAAATTGTTTGTACCGTCGGCCAAAAATAAAGATTCAGAAAAATTTTGTGCTGAAGAAGTATCAACAACGCTGTTGCTTGCAAGCTCTGTAGTACTATTAGCCAAATTAAGACCGGCATTACTGATTGCAATCGCACTATGAATTCCTTCTTCTTCTGCCATGTTTTAATAATAATGATGCCTTAGCAATACCCGTAAACCCTTTGGACGTTATTCGCTAATTAATTTTGACGCAAAATAACGGAATGATTTTGGGAGAACAGCCAGCAGAATTAGTACCGTAAAACCGTGTTCATGATCAAAAATCTAAAATTGATTAGGGATATAGGTTTTGCAAAATTATAACTTAATACACGCATTAAAAACATGATGTGTGTATATATTTTTCTAATCTAAAATATAAAATAAAAAAGTATTATATATTAGAGGAAAAGCGCATAAAAAAGCCACTCCGGTACATACATGTATAACATATCACTGCATTTTCTCCAATAGATCGATTTTTTGCATGAGGCATTTTCTTAAGTAGCGTAATTTAAAATACTGTAGCATAAAAAAGCAGTGACAAACCAATTAAAACAGGTGCTGTTTATAGAAAAAATGCTGTTAAACAGAATAAGAAGCTTGGCAGAAAAAAAGTACTGTAGAAAAGCTCAACAACAAAAATTTTGACACAAAATATGTTATTTATATTCATCATTTGACTCAAAATTAAAATTTAAAAATGTAAAAATGTCAATAATTAAAATTGATAATATATTATTTACGCAATAAAACATTTAACAAATTCAAATGATTAAAAATAACAAATAAAATAGTTTCCGCAAAAAGAATTTAAATATAAAAAAATGAAGTAATTAATTAAAAATAAGCTGTAATGTGATGTCATTTATTGCATCACTTAATTTTGCTTTTTGTTTCATTCGTCTTCAAAAATGTTAAAATCTTTTCCAATTTTTATCAAAAAAAAGTGCCGTTAGACAATTTGAAAAAGAAAAATAACGTTTTCTTTGCAAAATAAATTGAGGAATTGAGACGATTAAAGCAGATGTTTATTTATATCTAAGGGCATTACTCATTAGATTACACACATAACATCAACTAATTATAATTAAAAGCCGCGTTAGTGGCGATTTTTCGAGGCAAATAAATTTAAATTATTGCATTTGAAAAATTATGCGGTATAAAATTCTATTTTTTTGAATCTGAAAAGAGTCAATATTTATGTCATGGCATTAGGTTAGTCATAACCTCTATCAAAAGGTACAAGTCTTGCATAATTTAATTTTGAAATTTCTTATTAAATTTAAATGTTATAGTGAAAGTTCTCAGAAACGTAGCGTTCGAGAACGCCTTATAAAAACAATATAATAGAGCAACATAAAAGAGCAAAATAACACCCTATAAGCGCACAATCACCAAAACGACAGGAGCTGGTCCGCTGAAATGCTTCCGGCACGTCAGTCATTGTCGTACACCGCCAAAAACCTCGCCTACAGTGATGGTTTGGGGGCGGTTTTTGTGTCAGCTGTAAGACTACCCTCGTGGAACAGGCAGTCAAAATTAACCAAAAAGTCTATTGCCGCAATATTCTCGAGGACGTCGTGCTTCCTCCTGGACTCAGCAATACTTTGGCAATGCAAATTGGACATTTCAACAGAAACTTCGCTCCGGCTAACGAAGCAAAAAACAACCCAGGATTGGTGTCGGACTCATTTTTCAGACTTCATCTCGTCACCGGAATTGTCGCCTCACTCGCCGGATTTCAATCCGATGGGCTACAGCGTCCCTGTTAAAGCAAGCTCAACACATCGTCCATTTTAGGGAATTTTTTTAGGTAAAGCGGCAAACGTCAAGCCCGCAGTTGTATTGAATCATCGCTAGACGTCTTCATAGTCTATTATGTTTAACTGAAAATAATTTAGCATAAATAATGAGTCCACTTTCGCAAAAACCCAATATTGAATGCCAAAGAACCCATAATTAATTAGGAACGAATAGAAAAAGATGGCTCATGGAAACTAATTTAAAATAGGCTTTAAAAATTTTGTTTCAGTCAAGACAATGTGACTGCGTGTGCCATTGCAATACCACCGGTGGGTGGGGTACCACAAAACTATTAAGCAAAGCAAAGCAAAGCAAAGCAAAGCAAAGCAAAGCAAAGCAAAGCAAAGCAAAGCAAAGCAAAGCAAAGCAAAGCAAAGCAAAGCAAAGCAAAGCAAAGCAAAGCAAAGCAAAGCAAAGCAAAGCAAAGCAAAGCAAAGCAAAGCAAAGCAAAGCAAAGCAAATACCAAAAAAAATATTTGCAAAAATAAAATTCAAAATGCAAAAAAATTAGGGTCATCAAACCAAAAAAAAACTCGTACACATTAAAATAAACAAGCCAAAACATTTGTGTGTTTCGACTCCAATACAAATACAAATCAAATTTAATAAACCCGAATTAAAAAAAAAAACACACACACACACAAAGCGAAGACAAATTAGTTAGGCTCAAAACATTTGCGAAAATAAGGAAAACATTTTTTTTGTACAATACATTCAAAGTACTTTGGCATAAGAAGCAAATTTGTTGTTGTTGTTGTTGTTGTTGTTGTTGTTGTTGTTGTCCCTCGCACAAACACACGTACACACTCGCTAACTCCTCCCCGCCCAACCATCCAGCATTTATTTCCTTATCAAAAAAAAAAAATAAAATAAAAAAAAGGGCTGGCAAACCGAAATAGTGAAAATAAATATTTGGTTGAAGACAAAAAAAAAAAGAAGGAGTGTTTCTCTGACCCAAATTAAACAACATCACATTTTTTAAGCAAACAAAACAAAAAAAATGTTTCATTGAACAGATGCCCAAAAAAAATTATTATTTGGTCAAAATTAAATAAGACAAAATGTTACATCAAACGCTTACAATCAATCAGTGTTGGAGCCTTTGCTGACTGCTGGAGAAAAGTGACAGATTTGCCAAAAATGAATTATATGACACAAAAATTGGTTTGAATTCAGGTTGAAATCTTGAAATATGTTGCATAATTTTTGGTGAGTAAACCCATGTCGTTCATGTTTCATCAGCTAATAATCACTTTTTTTCAGCTGCCATTAAACGCTTCAAATCCAAACACCGCTTACAACAAAGCAATAAGTTATGGTTTCAGAATTTTGCTGAATGTAAAACAGCTCATTCAATTAAGAAGACTTTTACAGTCACACATCTAATTGTTGGTAAAAATTTGGCTCATTGAATAAAACGATGTGAGAATTGGGAGCTTATACCATAAGTTTGAAATGTTCCTTACATAAGTACGAAACTATCTGACATAAATTAACCTAACTACAAAATGTCGATGAGTGTGAATTGTCCCAATATAAATTTTGTCCTCAGCGTTAATTGTCTGACGATAAATTGTCGGCATACAAATGGGATGAATTGTACAAGTGTTGATTAATGAAACGTTCGAATATTGATTGTCCTTTAGGATAAGAAGTTTGAGTATAAATTTTCTGAATTGGGACATTCCGAAAATGTGTATTGTCCTAGGTATAAATTGCCCTAGATATGAATAAGACTTAAGTATAATTTCGGAGTACAAATTTCTGGAACTCAAATTGACTCTACACCCATTCCAAGATCGATCGCAACAAAAGGCCATCAATCCAGCGCCAATAATGAAAAAATAAATGGTGCCACGCCAAAAAAAAAAACCAGTCCAAAAATTAATTTTCAAAGTCAAGTTGGCGCACTCCAAATGCACTCAAAAAGGGATTGGAATAAGACAAAGTTGACAAATAAATTATAATTCTATTAAAAAATTGAAATAAAAAAGTTGAAAAATTTTAAGACTAATTAAAAATTATTATTTCTTTGAGAAAAAAAAAATTTATTTTTCCGATTTTTGTGAGAAAATTTTTTATTTCAATTATTTTCTTTTCAATTTAAATTTTCTGTAAAATGCGTAAAAAGTTTCTTGCAACCGCAGCAGAAGCAGTACTACACGGCAGATGGACAACTCAATTTCTTTTCTATTCATTTGACTTTTGCACCGAATTTTTAAAAAGCGTTAAAAAAAAATTGCTTTTCGGAAAAATTTGCAAAAGCGCCGTCGAAAAAATGAACAGAAAGGAAAGTTTTGCATATTTTGGTTGCAAGTAAATTCAAATAATTTGTTTGACCCAAATAAATTGGTGCCGAATGCACAAAGAAAAAAAAATTAAAGGGATATAAATGAGATCAAATAGCTAATACAACAAAAGTAGGGGAAATAAATTAAACCAAGAAAATGGAAGAACTTCAAACCGACTATCAAAGTATTGAATAAACTTTTTCTATTGGTTTGAGATTTTTTTTGTAGAACTACACTAGGCTGAATTTAACTAAATACAATTGTGTTGACTATAATTGAAAAAGGAACACCTAGATAGTAAATTTTACGTATTTACTTATTTTGAGCACCTCCAATTGAGCTCCATGTCCATAAACCAAACCAAAAATAAAGCACCAGTTTCTATTTGAGCCCCATCTCATACATAAAATATTCAGAGGTAAATAAAATAATAGAATTTTATGGCGGATCAACGCCGATTCAATGATGTGGCAAATAAAGAAACGCCTGCTCACTTGAACATTTGTGGAAACGTGGAATTGGGATGGTCTCTGCAGCTAAGCCAAATCAAAAGCGTTAGCGCCCAAAATTCTAATAATGAAAGTTTTGGCAAACCCATCTCAACTAGCTTCAATTCAATGTATAAACTAGGAATCACATGGAAGTAATGTCAACAAAAGCCCTCACTTATTTGTTGGTATTGTAAAGTTGAAAGTTGTGTGTAGAACAGATTTTTTTTTTTTTTGAATCAAAACTCAATCGAAAATGCATTGAACAAATACAATTAAAGTTGTAAAATAATAATTCAAATTTTCTGAGCGCATTTGCTGTAACAAACGCAAAAATGAAGGTGAAATCAAGAAAAAAAAAGAGTAAAAAAAAACGGGCTGTAATCGGTAATAAAAAACAAATTTTGCACAAAGTAAAATAAGTAAAAGAAATGCTTAAAAATGTTCTATTAATATTTTTGTATACAAAAATATGGCGTTTTATGGTTTAGAGCAAATAAATTTTTTTAATTTTTACGCTTCAAAAATTAGAGTAAAAAGACATAAAAATATTTAATTGAAAATTAAATTGTTAACTTTATAAATCTTGTGTTTATTAAGTTAGTCAAAAAACCGGCGTAAATTCTTGTTTAAAAATTAATTGAGCGATCAAACCGGCATAGGCATAGGCTGATGTTCATGTTCAATGTTTCGACATAAGCTTAAGGTTTATGCCTTGAAATTTTTAGGCTTAGACTCATGCTCAGCCTTCGGCTTAAGCTTAGCTTTAATCTCAAACAGACTTCAGTAATATTGTTTTGGCTCGAGCGTTTATCATTTAGCTAATTAATTTAAGCAAAAAATAAATGAACAAACAACATCCAATCAAAAAATGATAACCGACAAAATAAGTTTCAGTTATGTTTTTCTAAAATAATTAAATAAGATGGGCTAACGATTGATGTGTCGTCAAACAACAAAAAATGTTAGTTGAGCAGAACGGTTAGCCCTAAAACCAAAAATTTAATTTAAAGAAAATGTAAAAACAACGAAAAATTATTTATCGCAAAACTGAAAGGTCTTTTTAAAAAATCGAAACATTTAAAAAATGTTAGACGCAAAAAACAAAATGTAATAAAAATCCCCAAAAACCTGAGCCAATAATAACTCAAACATTAAACTACAGAAAGTATTTTTTATCATTACCCCCAGTTTGAATGGTTTCTAAAATATGACTTTCAAAAGAACCGTTTAATTATTGGGTAAAGGTCAAAACCATATGTCAGTTTGGACAGCAAAGAGGAAATGTAGGAAGAGCGCAAGATAGGTGAGAAAAAGAGGAGAATAAGTTGAAAAATATGGAAGAAAAAAGCCAGAGAATCAGGAGAAAAAAGTGAGAGAAAAATAGATAGAAATATGCTAGAAAGGTTAGAGAAAAGAGAGAATAACGGTAGAAATCTACGAGAAAAATGTTGGAGAAAAGTAAGAGAAATGGGAGATAAAGGTTAGTAAATCTTAAAGAAATGCAAATAAAAAGAAAAAAAAAGAGAAACTTCGGAGAAAAATGTGAGAAAAATATGAGAAGAGCTAAATCAAAAAAAAAAAGTAGTGAAATAGACGATAAAACAACGGCCGTCTGCGTCCCTCCTCCATGTTCGTTAAAACTTTGGAAAGAAAAAAACCACTCATAAGATTTATTGCCATAGGCCTTTTGCTTCTGATTCACATGGCCAAAAAAACAATGGCTAATCAATTTTTGTAATGATTAAGGTATGATTTTATGATCGAAACGCTTTGAAGAGCGCCAAAAACCAATATTTATGGCTTTAAAAGTCTAACCCAAATTGAGCAACGCGGAAGAAGTTTTTTTGTAAGTTAACTCTTGTTAATCAAAATCGCTAATCTTTTTAAAGGAATAACAAAATTTTTGATCAATAAACAACTCGCGGGTATGTCAAGACTTGTGATATTTCTTAAATTTTGTCTTAACTGGAAAAATCAGCATTTTATTAAAATATCGATTAAATTTTATTTTTTCTATACGACTGAAAACAACCTTTCTAACTTGGTAATCATACATTATTATTTTTTAATGCGCTAGCTGTTGCAAAATGATCAATATGATATATATATATTTATATAACTACCAGGCTTGAAGAGTAAAACACCCGTCAAAGTATAAGCAAACGCTTTGCTTGACGACTATAAATGTCATATCAAAACAATTTTTTTGAAGTGGCGCCTAATCATACATTATTATTTTTTTGCAAGCTGGTGGACATCGGCTAGTTTTATTGTGGCTAAGTTTCTAAATTAAATTGCAGCAAACCGAAGACGTTTCTTCCTTTTTATGTACGCGTAAAATTTTTTACAACACTCACAATCTATCTGCTAACAAGGAGCAAACATGCTTATTTAGATTTTGTATTCACAAAAAATGTTGTCTTCAAGTTGAAAAAGCTAATTGAAAATCTTGCAAAATACAAAAAAAAAAAAAAAAAAAACTCCCCATTTATAAACAAAAAAAATAGGAGTTAATAAAAAATAAATGAAGTTAAGGGGAGGTAATTTATATATTTTTTTCTTTTTTTTTCCTCATTTTTTGTTGTCTTTCTACCAATTGATTGTCTTTCATTCTTTGAAGTGTTGTGATCGCAAGAGTTTTCTCATCAAAATATGTATATATATATATATATTCATCATTTAAAATAAAAATTGATAAAAAAAAAAACAGAGTGAGATTTGGACGTCACAAAAATCAAAGCAAAACAAAACTTAAAGAGGAAAACTTGAGCTTCCAATTTGTTTTAGTCAAAAACTACGAATATTCAAAAAAAATGAGTTGCATTACGATAATAAAAAGAACTTTGAATATTAATATTATTGCAAAAAAAATATTTTTAAGCGATTTTCTCGAAGAAAACAATAATTTATATATATAAATATTGCTCGGGCTTTAAGAAATTTATCACCGAGAAGGGCCCATAATAATGGTTTTTATTAACCTTTCTTACAACACGCCGCCCACTGACAAACAGACCTTCGGACAAGAAGATGCAAGATGAATGCGACATTTTTCATAAATCTTTCCCAAAAACGCTTAAAGTCAACCTCAAGCTTACGTTTAGTTTAGGCTCAAACTGAGACTAAGCTTTAGATTTGTACTTAAGCTTAGACTTAAAAATAGGTGTAGGAATACTTCTAAAAATAAAATTATGTTACATAAAAAAAAAGCATCACTAGTATTGCAATCAAAATGACTCAAACAAGCACAGGCTTATACGGCCAAAAATTAAATATTCGTCGTCGATTTGACTAAAACATTTGAGTCATAAAGCAATTGCGCTGTGCCGAACTCCGAAGCACGAATAAATTTTTGTTTGAGCCGTCTTGAGGCTAAACACACACTTACTTTGCACAATTCTGTAATATTAAAAATAAAGTCCTACAGTTTCTTGTCATTGCTTTACGTACACTCCTTCCACTCACACTACTTAAACACACTCATCCGCATCTGCGTAACCGCCATTGAAATTATGCACGACAATAACAATAAAGTTGATTCGCAAACCTAAAAATTTTATGATAAAAGGCATCAAATTCAATTTAGCCAAACACTTTGACTCTGCAAACGTGTACAATGTCGAATGGAATTTGAAGAAACCATATAAAAAAAAAGTCAAAACTCTCTTTATTTATTGAAAAATGATTAAAGAAAAAAAATTGAATTTATTAAATTTGAAGGAAAAAAAAAATATAAAACGGTTTTTTTTTAATTAAATCATTTTATTTTCAGTTTATTTAAGGCTAGTTTATGTACTAACAGGACATAAAATTTTGAGTAAACACAACGAGGCGTCGAACAATCATTATAAAATTTTTTGCAATGTTAACATCGTGGAAATTGGAGAAATGAATTTTTTTTTTTTAATTTCTATTTCCAAGCCTTAAAAATATTTACCAAAGAGAAAATTGTTGTGTTGTAAATAAATATAAAAGGGTTATACTGCATTCGGCATAAAATAAGCGCTGCGGTCACGCAATAGGTATATAGCTTACGTTATAAGCAATCTTTTGACTTTTGGCTTAAGCTCAATGTTTAAGCCTGAGCTTTAGGCTTAAGCCAAAGCTCTGGATTAAAAGGCATTTAGACTAAGCCTAAATTTTAGGCTTAGAGACATAAGCGTAGGCATAAAAACTTAAGCTTACGCTAAAGCTAAACATTTGCAATAGCCAAAACATAAAAGCATTTAGCTTTAAAGAAGGCTTTAAATAATTCTTGATCAAAAAATTCAACACCACATTTAAGCGTAAGGAATAATTTGTCAAAGGATTTAAAAATTGAAAAAAAATAACACGAAATAACATAACACTACTAAATAAATATATAAACTAAAAAAAGGAAGGGCATGCACAAAGTAGTATATGTTTTAATTAATAATACTCATATTATGTACTTCCTCCAAAATACTATAACACTAAACAAATAATCGCAAAGCTTAATCATTACAAACAAAATGGAAGATGAAATTTGTATTGAAATTCACGTGTTTTTTTTTTTAATTAATTGCGTCATTTTTTTCGTTTTTTTTCATTACTCTTTTTTATTTTTTAAATGAATTATCTTTTCAACATTTAGTAATCAAAGTTTGACTGACACAAAGCAAAGGCTTGTTGACACGCAACAATTATGATTGATGTTGCAAAAAGCTGAATTATTTAAATTTGTATGCTTTATAAAAGAAAAATCAAATTTATGAGTCAGATAATTTAGGTTTTTAGTTTTTAGGACAAACAAAGACGTCGGACAAAGGATAGCATCTAAAAAAAATTTGAGGAGCTCAAACAGACGTTTAGGGCAAAAAGGCCAAAGAAGAACGAAAGCTGGTGACACTCCAAATTTTTCAGCATAACTTTTTTCTTACTCGGCCCAAACCGATGCTTTTTTTTTAATTTAAAAATATTGTAGTGAAACGTCGAATAAATATAGCGTATGAGAACAACACATAGCACAATAAGAATTAGAAAACAAAACACTATAAAAATGAGTTGACAAAACCGTGTTTGGGCAGTCAGTCTTGCCAAAATGAATAAGAACGGCCCGGGGAAGAGGAGAAGTGGTGAGTAGCAGCGCATATATAAATTATATTCTATTACTGTATATAAAACATTATTAACGATATTATTGTGTTACCATACATCACGTAAAGTCCTAAACAAAGTGCTGCACATACAAATACCATTAGTTGTTTTAGAAAAATAACTTTTAAATTGCAAATTTTTATTGCAATTAAAACAAAAAATATGTAACATTAACATTTAAAAATTTTATACAACTTAAAAAAAAAAGCTAAACAAACATGAAAAAAAAATTGACAATCAATAACGTGTTTGGCTGCTCCTTTAACTCTTATTTACTTCTTCGCAATTATTGAACCAAAAGGCGGTCGATGCTATTCGCGATTCAATAGGTCGAAATATTGATTCAAATTTGAGCTACCACCCATGACTTTTGACCCGGCCCGTCCGAGCTCTACAGATGTGCTCTATAGAATTCAAGTATGGACTTTGAAATAAGGCCAAGGATAAAACACAAATTTTTGGCTATTTAAACCAAACTGTTTGCACGTTTTGATGGATGACTGGGATTGTTATACTACGAAAATTTCTATCCAGCTAGCATATATTTTCTCAAATAAAGCTTAAAAAATTGTTAGACGGTATACATAAAGGCATCCACCTATGTTTCTTGAATTCGGAACAACGGAGACCAACACCAAAAGACGAAAAACACGACCATACCGTAGCCCCCCCCCCCCCCCATGCACCGTCATGTTTGACAGTGAAAATATAAAAAATATAAAAAAAAAAAAAAAAAAAAAAAAGTTATGCTTAAAACTTTGAATGCCAAAAACTTTTGTTTTGTCAAATATTGTAAATTGGACAGATAATTGAAATTTTTAGTCTGCAGACATAAAACAAAAGTCCGAACAAACAAGACGCATAAAAAACAGGCCGAATATTATTAGCCAAAAAAGCGACACGCAAATTTGTATTGATAAACGGTTAAACGAAAAACGTGAAGACAAAAAGACTCAACAAAATTTTTAGGGCACAAAATTCTCTCTGTGGTCGTTACAAAAAATTATGACTGTTATTTGTTTATTATTGCAGTAGTTTTAAAATTTTGGTTTGTTTTTTTAGGCTTTGCGCCAAACTTGAGTTTTGCTGTGAAAAATAATGTGAAAAAAAATTATTTTGAACGTAAAAACTGCAACAGACACTTTTTTTTTCCCCCCCCCCCCTTCGCAATTTCAAAGTCACAAGTGGCTCGAAATACTCGAAATAAAATTATAAAAAAGGATTTGAAATTTTTCGACAAAGTAAACGTTCAAATATCGTATAATTTTGTGTCAGTATTTAACATTATTTACAAATAATTTTTTTTTTTCAAAACGTTTGAAACGACCATTTGAATTGTTAATGAAATTCAAAATTGTATGCGCAAAAATTGTATTAGAGAAATGGTGTAATTAATTAACGGGTAAAACAACAATTATAGTAGCCAAGGTAGTTGATGCTGAAAAAAAACACAGATAGGTCCTCACACACACACACACACACACACACACACACACACACACACAAACACACATACACACATACAAACACACAGTCGGACATACAATGTCAAAACAGTTATTATTAGAAAAAAAAAAATTAAATATAGAAATAATATTCTAAAAATAAAATCCAACGGAGATAAATAAATAATTTACGTATGCAAAAATTTATTAATAAATGTAAAATTTAAAAATAAAAATTATTGCAAGATATAAAAAAAGTTTTATTAATAACAATTTTTTTAACCAACAATTAGCAAAAACAAACTTAAGAAAAATGGGCTTAAGCGGTACGCGGAAAAATTTGATAAAAGTGGTCCAAATCAATGTCTTTTTTTTTGTTAAACAAAACACAAACTAATTATTTATTTTGTAAATACAAATTAAAAGTTACACACACAAAAAAATGGAACAAACAAAAAAATTGAAAAAAAAAAATTTTTGCCAACCTTTTTTTTTTTTTTTTTTTTATTATTAATTGCCTTTAATCAATAAACAGATTTTTTTATTTGATTAATAATAACAGTAGAAATAGAAAATATAAACCGTAAAGTGCAAAACAGACATTTTTGTCGGTAATGCCCAAATATTATTTTATACTTACATAATAAAAATATTATTATTTTTCAAACAAAAAATTCTTAGAAATTTTCAACTACACACTGTTATTCAGGATTAAATGTATGTGAGGAAAACTTACATAAAAGCAATTATGAAATTAACGTTGTACAACTAACTAAAAATTGAATATGTATAGTAAAAAAAAAAAAGGATTGCATAATAGCCTAAACTTAAGCACAAATTTTGGCCCTAACACCACAGCCCCCCAGCACAGGCTCAAGCCAAAGCTTATGAAAAGCCAAAGTCTAAGCTTGAGTTGTAGCTTGAACTTTAGCCTAAGCTCATATATAAGCTTAAGCATAAACCTGTAATAAAATCATAAGCAAAAACCAAAGCTTTAAGCTTCAAAGTAAGCCAAGAAATAAGCCTAAAGTTTAGCCTTTTTTTTTAAGCCTTAGTCTAAAAGTATAGGCCTAAGCCTAAGCCTAGAAGCAAATATTAAAAATTTTTGAGACAATCTAAATATTTTTAAAGCAGTAAATTACATTGCATAAAATAAACACAAAAAAAAGAATTTTTTATTGGGCACTTTATGCGTTCAAATTAGAATGTAATAAAAAAAAAATAGCTCACAAGGAAGCAAATTCAATGCCGAAATAATTGTAAATAACTTTTTCTTCTTACTTTGGAGTATTTAGGTGAACTTTGCTTTGGGGAAAAAACTCTGAGGGTAAAGTGAAAGTAAACGTTGTGAATGTCTTCTGTTGAAAGGAGGGGAGGGGGGGGGAGGGGCTGCCCAAGGGCTGTCTTCTGTTTGAATAAAATTCCAACACAAACATATTTAATAAATTGAAACAAAAAAAAAATAAGAGCTGTTTTTCGGTAAACCAAAAAAAAAAAAGGGTTGAAAAGTGCAACGAAATTTCCCTAATAAAATCATTAAATTTGATACATAAAAATATGAATTATTTTTTAAAATTTTGGGATTAATTATTCAATACGCCTGTTTAGTGGTGGGTAAAATTTTCAATTTTTTGCTTCGCATTCGTTGACAGTTATTACAAGCCTTTGGGGTTGAAAACAGCAATTATAATAAGAGACGTTGTCGCAGGACAAACACTTTTGAAACTTCCAAAATACATCAAAAATGATAATAATTAAGTTTTTTTTTTGTTAATTTACCCACAAAAGACTTCGGTTATAGACAATGACGTCAAACAAAAAGTCGGCCGGGCATACAAAATACATCCAACTCATTTCATAGGCTTAGACTTCCGCTTTGAAACATATTACAGATTTTTTTTTTTAGCAGAATTAATGCAGCGGAACCCGTTGCCTTATGGGATAATGTGTTAGAAGCAATTCTTGCGTTTCGTTCTCTCATAACACGACTTGGGATTTTAAAAATAATGCAACGTACTTTTAACAAACGACCAGCTTCCATTTCCCCCCTCCCCCTTCTGCAAAGCTGACTCTTCACGTAATACATTTAACGCTTACAATTCACCGTTTTTCATTGCTAGTAAATACTGTGCTTAGAGGTAGAAATAAGATAGGATTGAGTGCGCATAGTTAGTTAGACAGAGAGATTGGAAGAAAAACAGCATTTCCACAAGTGCGTTCCGAGTTTCAACCAAAAAATCGGTGGGACTCGTTAAAAAGGATTCAAACAAAAACGCTGCCAAAAAAATTTATGTTTCCCAAACAGCCACAAAAAAACACATTCGACATAAAAAGCCGACTGACAAAAGCTAAAAAAAAAAATGTTTAAAAAATTCAAAAAAAAATAAACAAAAATTTTTTTTATTGAAAATAACAAAAAAAAAAAAAAAAAAAAAGGAAAAATTTTTGACTCATAAAAACATTTTAACAGCACATTTTCGCAACGCTATTCAATTCGAATCCCTTTGATGTTAGCAATAAATAATATAAAAACGTATGATTTTTATAAGCAAAAAAAATGTTTTTAATGAGTAAAAATTTTTTGGTTGTCAAGTCCGGTATGAAACAAAATAACAAAAGTGCAGTTCGTGCTTAGGCTTGAGCTGAAAACTTTATTTACATATGCTAAATAACTTCAAATAAACGGTGGTGGACAAAAAGCCGACTAAACAATGCCCAGACAAAAAAAAGACTAGTGAAAACAGACCATTTGTCCAAAAACAAATAAACAAAAAAGTGAGCAAACACCACAGACAAATAGGTCACCTGACCAGCCAAAAACAAGACAAACAGACTTACAGATAAACAAAAAAAAACAAAGAAAAGGACAAAAAGTTGAATGCGCAAAAAACGAACAAAAATAAATACAGACAAAGTGATAAACGGACAACGTAGAAAAGGAGACAAAAATTCCGTAAGAATGCAGACAAATTTTTTTTTGTCTTTTTTTTGGGGACAAAGACCAAACAAAATTTTAAATATAAGCAAATAAGTATGGGGCCTACGACAAAAGACAAAAATTGCTTTTTCTCTCTCGTCTTTATAACGCCATCGTAATAAAACAATTCAATAAAATATTGTGTTAGGACAAAACTTACAGCATTTTTCTTTATTTAAAACTGAGGAAAGCTTAGGCAGCAATCTCTTTGAGACAACAAAGATTAGAATCAGTAAAAAAATTTAAGTATTTTTGAATTTAAATATGAACTTTCATAAATAAGTAATTGGAACAGCAACAGCGTTTACATTCTGTTAAGCAATTCTTTTTTTTTAACGTTTTTTAATTAAAAAAAAAAAAAAAAAAAAGAAAATTTAAGAAAAAGACCAAAAAATGTTTGAAAGAGGTGAAAAAGGATCCTTTATTTAATTTTATTTCGAATATTTACGTTAGAAATTAAACGTTTCAAAACTTTTTCTTCCCATCCAATTCGATTCAAACTCAAGTCGTAAACTCTGTGCAAAATCACAAATTGTTAGCGAAGGCGTGCCAAAAACAAAAAATAAATTAATCAAAAAAAATGAAATATTTATTGCATGCTTAGAAGAACAGGTTCTATTGTAAAAAAAAAAACGCAGTATATAAAATACAACGAATAAAATTAAATACATACAGACGGAAAAGCGTCGGACAAGCAGACACTCAGATTTAAAAAAATTCGCCAAACAAAAAGCACAATTTTTATAATCGAAAACATTTCAAATGTGATGTAAGTGGAATTGTGCCTTGTTGTTCCCACGTTACGGTTGGCACAGCCGCGCATTTCTTTTCCAAATAATATAAGCCTTGCCGCGTATGCTAAAATTTACTTCTCTGCGTCGTTTCACTGCTTCTCACGCATTGTTTTTTTTAGTGCATTATAATTTTTACCTGTAAATCTGTATAAAAAAGGAATTCACCAAGACAACCGCACATAAAACAATAATTACTTTTTTTTTGTTATTGAAGCGCTCAACAAGAAAAAAAATTGAAAAATTTTCTCAAATTTGTCACCAGCTAAAAAAGTTGGGCGTTAAACGAGGACGGACTTAGCCGAGCCGTGTCGTGTGTTTGAACTGGAAATGTTATAATTATAAGTTATGCCCACCGCAATTTGAAGGATCTATCTTAAATTGGGGCGAGTTGGTTAAGACATATTTTAATTTTATACCAATTCTATCGATACCGAGTTAAAAAAAAAGGGTCAAAATGGCCTTTTCAATGCTGTAAAAAAACTTTTCGTTTAATAGTTAAAGAAAACAAAGGACTGCAAGTAGTTCTTTACAAGAATAATAAAAAAATCTTTAAACCTTAAATAAAAAATAAAACAAGGCTATACACAAGATGATAAAACTTGTTTCTATGTGGTAGCGTTGACTCAATTCAATGATTACTTTATTTGGACAATATTATAACAATAGCAAGCTCAAAAATACAAAAATCATCCATTTGACTGATTGCCCGGTTAGCTCAGTCGGTAGAGCACCAGGCTTTTAACCTGGTTGTCACGGGTTCGAGCCCCGTACCGGGCTCTTATTATTTTTCGTTAATTTATTTATAATTTTTTTTTAAAAAAAAAGCGTCAGTTCGTTGTCATAAAACATTAATATACAACGAAGTTTGCTGCCGTATTTCCGTCGATTTCGTATGATTTCATCAACATAGATAACGCGGCAATTCATGTGAGCCGAAGCACTCAAAGACTGGCTCGAGCAAAAAAGAATCACGGTTATGTATTGGTCAACATGCAAGCCCCGTTTGTAGTCCGTATTGAGAATGTATAGGGCGTTTTGGTTCGTCGGGTTTGATGCCGTTAATCGACAATTTGACAGTGTTACAAAGCTTAAAGAAGAAATTTTGCGTTGTTGGGCGGCTCTTAAACCCGAAGTCATTCAAAAATTAGTCCAAAGCATGTCCATATTTGTTCTTTAATAAGTAAAAAAGGAGGTTAAATCGGTTATTAAACTTTTGTAAAAATGTTATTTTTGTTCAATAAAATTTTAAAAATCCAAGTGCGGCTATAGTTATGACAAAAACTCTTTTATTATATTTTACATAATTTCTCCAAATACAGTAGTGCAGAAGTGTCCAATTTAAAAAAAATATGTGTTACTTTTTATCCTCTTAATGATGGTTAAATTCATTATTAATTATAAATAACAAAAGTTAAAAAAGTAATAAAAAAAAAATTGGTGCAGCCATTGGTTTTGACGCGCACTGTATTTGGAAATAAATTCTGATATTTTGTTTTTCCGATACTTATGCATATAAGCCAAAAATTAAAACACATAAACGATTAAGGGGGAAAGGACTAGAAAAAAAAGAAGCGTTTTGGAAGCGCTTTAGGCTTAAAACATCGTTTAACCAATTTATAAGAATGCCATACACATACGCCAAATAGAAAATACCGTACACACACGCTGTTGAACATTTTTACGGTATATTAGGGTAAAACTTATAGGGAGGCGTTTTTACAGGGTTTTTGGCTGGCAAATTTTTGTCAGGAAAACTTTGGCGGACGTTTTGCTAAATTTTTTTTATGAAAATTGTCAAAAAAAATTACTAAGTTTAGTCAGAATAAAATCAACCTTTTGGTCAAAAGTCAGCGTGCCATATTAATAAAAAAAAGCGTTTCTTATAAAAAAAGATAATTAATTTTATAAAGAAAGCATGTAGCCCTAGCAGATGTCCGCGCGACTCCTTGCCATAGTGACAAACATAAACCCCAAAAATTTCGAAAAACAAAAACCACATTTGTATAGGTGGACGAGTAATATAATATAAGAAAATTTAGACGTAAACAAATTTGTTATAAAATTAGAAAAAATAATTTATGTTCATCTTCAAAAAATATGACTTTGGGGAAAAATAATTCTATTTTACCAACAGCTGATTTTTAAATATCATTTCCCTAACTCCTCCTCTCTCCAGTTCACATGTTTTTTTATTGCGGTCAGATGGCTGCCTCTGCTGCTGTTTTTGTGTTGTGAAATGTGGAAAAAAAAAAATTTTTTATTACAAACAACACTCGCCTAAAAAAATTTTCTCAATTTTTTTTTGGCAAACACAAAATTATTTTGTTCAAGGAGAAGAACACCAGAGCAAAAACAACGTCTTTGGCCGTATCAGTTTGTATAAATAAGTAGCTGGTATTTTGAAATTAAAATAACAAAAAAAATTGTTTCTCGCTAGAATAGCAAAACAGTTGGACCGGTCAAAATTATTTTACTCCTTTTTATTTTTACTTTATAAACCATTTTTTTTCTCCGACTGTTTTCCGCGGGTTTTAATTCGACTTTCTTAGCACAACGAAAAAATGGTGGACAAAACAGCATTATTAAAAAAAACCTGGACATACAAATGCAGACAAATAACTTGCAAAAAAAAGGCACTCGTCAAAAAAGCGCGTGGACAAAAAAAACACCAGGCAGAAAGACGCAGGCGGCCAAAAGCAACAAAATTTTACAATTTTCTTAAATGATAAATTACACCAAAATTTTACGACGTATGTATATCAACAAACAGGTAAGAGAGATTCCAGGTTACTGTTTCAAAAACAAGCGTAGGGATTGTATTATTTTGTCGCAGTAATAATAAAAAAAATTACCAACATAGTGAAAATCCAACAGTGTCCAAGGTGTTAAGAGAGAACAAAAGAAGCTACAAAATGAAGGTAGCAAGGCGGCCAAGAAAAAAGGCCGAGGATAAGGAAAAGGGACAGCTTTGTGCATATATTAATAATCATTAAAACGATTGATAAATTTGAAATTTTGCGTTTTGGAAGTTAAGAAAATATTGGGTACATATGATATAAAAAGTGGATTGTCCCTGAATCTCTGAGCACACCTCAGGCTTAATGGGACCTACAACGCTGTTTGGATAAACAATCCCAAACAAATTTAAATTTTATTTATTAATCAATATTACTCCGAACATTAAACAAAACAATGAAGTAAACATACTAAAAAATAATAAGAAAGCGCATTTTGCCTTCAAGAAAAAATTAAACAAAAAAACGGCAAAGAAAGCTATTCCCACAACAACTTTTTGGCCTAAAAAGCACCTAAAAAATTTGCCAAAAATAAAACATTCCGGTAAACAAATGATAAAACATTTTCTCATTTTTTTTGTATAAATTCAAAAATTGTTTTTTCTTCAAAAAGTCCGTTTCAGTCTGACATGTAAAAGTCATCATTGGCATTAAAGCCGTTCCATTCGGCGGGGATTGCCGGCGGCTGCTGAAAAAACGGCTTTTTAAATAATATATATATTTAAATAATATTTTAAAAAGCTTAATTTTACAAGGTAATAGGTCGTAAATGACAAGCATCAATCAATTAAATACCATCTCTGTTAGAAGGTCCTCTCCCTCTTTTTTTGTGGTGAATTAAAAAGACACCAGTAAAGTAAATGATAAATAAAAAAATGCCCAGCAAAAGCTTAAACCTACATTTAAGAATAAAATAAAACGTTGGCCGAAACCAAATCTAAGCATTAAGCAAGTCAAAGCCTATTACCTAGAGCCTAGTCTTAAAATAAAAAAAAATAAAGCCTAAACATAAGCCTAGCCTCGGCTTAAACCTAAGCTAAAGTTTAAGCCAAAATCAAAATTTACAAAAAAAAAAACATTCTTATCTCACAACAAAAGACCTAAAAACAATGAAAAACATTATTATCGCCACAATGAATAAGAAAAATCAATACTATTAAGTTTGCTATCAATATTTCATTCGCTCTTCTCCCAATCCAACACTCTTTTGTTTTAAACGGAAAATGAACAAAAAAAAGTTTCTTTTGTCAGAAAAAAACAAACAAACATTGGAATTTGTGCAACGGTTAATCTCCAATGCAAACGTTTACTTTGAATCGCTTTTTCGGCAAAAAATTTCATAAATGTAAATTGTGTTTTCGGATTCAACGAAAATTGTAAAAACAAAAATGCGCAAAACAAAAAAGTCGCAGATATATAGAACATAAACAAAAATATTATTGCCACACACTGTTCTGCTAAATTTGAATAAAACATAAATGCGGTAAAATTTTTGCGTATTATTTGTGTGTATGCATCTTATTGTTCTCGACCCATTTCATTCTGCTTTTAAAATATGGCCAACGGCTATATGGTTAATTAGATTATTTAATCTATTAATATGTAAATTAAAAAAAAATATTCTTTAGCACAAAAACACAATTCAATAAATTTCTAGTAGGCTCCGATAAAACAAAAAATAGCAGTTTTTAAAATTAACATTTGGCGTTTAAAGCTTTGCAAAAGTTTAATTTCCAATAATAATTTTTCAAAAAAAATAACAGCTCGATAAGGGTCGAACCCGTGACAACCAGGTTAAAAGCCTGGTGCTCTACCGCCTGAGCTAATCGGGCAAGCATTTTCTAATTTTTATTTTCAAATCAAATTTACGATAAAAACCAACACTAAAGCACTTCAAAATCATTTGACATAAATTCAACTTCTATAAGGAAGCTTTCAAGGTGTTAGAACTTAAAAGTTAAAAGCCGATCTGTCCAACGCCATTTAAACAAAAAAGCCAATGGTTCAAAAATTTTCAAAACAGAAACTTTATAAAACGGCAATCAAATCCAAAACGATGAATTTGAGATGAGTTTACTAAACGAACAAATAAGTTCAAGTGACACTTGGCATATACCATAAATTTAATCAGAAAATAAAATCATTCAAACATCTGCCCGGTTAGCTCAGTCGGTAGAGCACCAGGCTTTTAACCTGGTTGTCACGGGTTCGAGCCCCGTATCGGGCTGTAAATTTTTTTCTCAAATTTTACAGAAATTTTTTGTTTTACAGAAATTTTTTAACTAATACTGCTTAAACATTAAACTTTCCTTATACCAACAGACAAATGGGACTCGCACACAGTGATGAAAACAATCAAATTTAAAAAAAAGACTGCTATTTGTCCCTTTGTTCCAAAAATTAACAAAGATTATAATCAAAATTTCAAAATTATGGCAGAGAAATTTTTTGACCTTGAAACTGGTTCATTTATAAAAATCTTTTTATGAACCGAAAGCAAATTAAGCCTAGTAAATGCTCGAATTTTGACGAGTCAAATAACACATTACTGTTATATCTCTAATTTATGGCCAAAAGACTTTTTGTTGTCCATAAGGACAACAATTCCTTGGGCGGACAGTTCGAAAGTCGGGATTTTTGACGCTGAACATTTGCCACACAACTTTTAGTTAGACAGACAAGTTTTTAAGCGTTAATTTGCCGGACAACTATTCGTCGCCAATTTTATTAACGGACAGCTTTACGCGAGGCAAACAATTTGTTCAGCGGACGAGCTATGCGAGATTATTCGCTGTAAAGTTATATGCCAAGCAAACATTGGGAATTTTTAAATTTGTTGGGAAAATTATTTGATCATTGCCCAGATGGCATAAATAAAAATTATGTTTAATTTTTTGCTCTTCATAGTATAATTTAGATAAATGATGGGAATCGTAATGGGAAACAAAAAAATTCATTACACAAAATTATTTAATCAAATCCAACAAATTATCTGCTGGCAAATTGTCTGCTTGACAAAAAGGTCCGGCAAGCAAAAAGTCTGCTTCTGATACATTGAAAACAAACACAAAATAGTTGTCCGACAAAAAAAGACGTAACGAAAGTTATTCTAATAAAAAGTCAAAATGTCCTAGTCCCATTTATATAAATACTTACGTGCGCAACAGCCGGACCATTGAAGCCTTGCCATTCGTCGTCCTGCGCCCCGTCCTCCTGCACGCCGACAAGTGAATATGTTATTTTCTTCAACTGTTTAGCGTCCAGCGTCAGCAGCCGTGATATTGTAAAAGGAGAAGGCAAAACATCAGTACTCGGCGTGCTCGGCAGGGCCTCTTCGTCGCCTTCGCCGACAATACACTCGTCACCGTCGGCTGAAAAGTTTTCTTCTCCGATTCGTGTCAATTCATGGGCACTACTATTGGCCTCCTGAGAATGGGTAGTTTTCATAAATTAATTTAAATAAACAAAAATTCAATGTTTAAAAAGCAATGTAACAATACATAAATTTTAGAAACAAAATTATGTGCCGGTAAGACATGTTAAGGCAACCCTGATGCATAAAATCGACATTTTTAAAAAATATAACCGACACCTACAGTGAGTCTTAACACCGTTTTCTAATTCATCTTTAATTGAGTCCTTTCTCGAATAATCAGCGCTTGGAAGTGGAGCATATTTGAAGCATTTTGATTAAAAAAGTGAGGCATTCTAGAGCTTTTTAAAACATGCTCTAAAAAATAAAATTGAGCAGAGTATGGAATTGAGTAGAGCGCGCCTCATTTTGATGCTTTAATTTACGAAATCCATAGCAAAGAGGTAATCACTTCCATACGCGCCTTAGAGACACAAAAATTAGAGCTTAAAAACCAGAACTAAAGCTTAAAGTAAATCATATTATAAATTAAAAAAGTTGCAAATTTTGAAAATATGAATCACCTTTAATTAATTTGTGTTCTAAAAAAAACTATTTTAAAGCATTCAAGCAAATTTGAAACGCTCCAAAACAAATAAAATCAGATCGCATTAAGCTATCAAAAATGATGTGCTTCAAAACGCTTCAAACGCTCTATTCATTTGAAGTGTTTAAAGCAAAAAAATTTCAATGCTCCAAATTGCTCTAAAAAGCTCCAGACTATCTAATTATTTGAAGCGTTTAGAGCAAAATGCGGAAAACAGTTATTAATAATTCAAAAATTAATTTACGGCAGAAAAGAAGGAAATGATATAGAAATTGAAGCTTTGACCTTTTAACAGCTTAGATAGCAAAATTAGGTTGCACGAAAGCTAAAATAATCTCGTCCTTATGAGTAATCCCATTGAAATCCCAACACTTTTATAGTTTGCCCGTTTAAACGATCAGACGAATCAAGTGTTTTTAAGGACTCGATATCATTCGATGCAAACACCCTTAAATTCATGGATGCCTTCTTAAAGATAGATTTTGCTTGCAGACAGATGTCTACGGTAGACTTTAGAGGGTTTAGGGGAAAAAGCGGGGTAAAAGTGCGTATAGGGAATTGCCGCTCTGTTCGGTTTTCGTAAATTAAAGCGTCAAAATGAGGCATGCTCTACTCAATTCCATGCTCTAGCTCTAAAATTAAAAATTCATAATTGAATAAAATAGATCATTGTGGGTTTGCTTTGTTTATCTTTTTCAGGCTTTATATTGAAATATCAAACGCTCTACTTTTGCTTCTTCGAAACATTTTCAAATTTTCTTGTGCTCCATTTATTTGGAAATATATCGTTTTATAAAAAAATTTAAATGTTTTTTTAAATCATGAATTTGGTTACTTTTAAAGTATGCTCTGCTCTACTTTTTTGGAGCATGCTCCTCAATGCTTTTTTATCTAAAAAAATAATTTAAAGCATGCTCCAAAACGCTTTAGAGCACTTTATTTCCAAGCATTGAATATAATGTCTTAGGCAAAAAATGCAACCTAATCAATTTAAAAGTACTGCAACGATTGTTTTCTGTAGAAAATTTGCAAATTTATGAAACATTTCCAATTTTTCGGAAAATTTTTCTTCAAAGAATTTTTTCCCTTAAAAATTTTTCAGTCAAATTTCCAGTCAGGACAACATTATTATTCTTATGACAGAAAAAAATTCCCAAAGATAACCAGTAGTAAGTCCAAAGTTATGCGTAACCTGTGGTAAATGCAACTTTAAATATAGAATTTGCAGCTAAAAAACACGTTTACCCGAAGTGTTGTTTCGGGGAAGAATGCATGGAAGGCGACAATTAGCTCACAGTGACACTTAATGTCTGTCAACGTTTCGTTAGCCAACTTTTCGACAATTGTATGCAGCCAGGAGGACAACACTAAAAAGTCGCTATTCGAAAACTCGCCGCCCAACGCGAACCGCATGTACAGGCGCTTGAGGCCGATACACGAATCGGTGATCGCCGTCAGCACACTTCGTATGTGAGCAAACGGGAAATCTCTGGTGTCCGCCGAGGCGTCGTTGATGTCAACACTATAGATTAGTGAGATGTGTCTTGTGCGGTTCGCTGTTATCCTAAAATAACAAATAATGTAAAATTTCAATAAAAAACGAAAAATATGAGGAAATAACCCAAAATTGCTTTACTCTTTGTAATATATTCTTATAAAATCGCTGGCTCTCTAAATAAGGGTCATACAGATAATAAGGCACTTCAAACCATTTCGCTTTATATTCCAGGCAAGTAGGAAACGGCGACTTTATTAAAATGAGTCCACAAAAGGCTCAGTGAATACCGTCCAATTCATTTCACTTCAATTTCTTCCGAAAGGCCTGATACGGTTTTGAAGCAATATAGAAAAATCTTTTTGCTTTGAATAATTATCTTACTGCCTAACCAACTTTTCAGGAGTAGATATTGCAAAACTATCTTTGTTTTATAATTATCAACTCATTACAGTGTATTATCGTTTAACGTTAAGGATCTTAGGCTTAATAAGTTATAAATTATTAGGTGTATGACTCCTATGACCATGACCTAAGCCTAAGCCTTTGGAATGAGTTGAAGTGACCCCACCTGAGTGAAACCAGCGTGAAAAAAGTTTACTTTAGAATTCTACTTCTGAATTATAAAAGTTGTAATAGGATCACATTGCAGCAAAAGCAAACATTCTGAGGAAAAAACATTATAAAAAAGGGGATAAATTTATAAAAAGCATGTAATAGAGAGCTCCGACTATGTTTAAACTTTAGCACTAAGATTAAAAAGGTTAATGTGCAAAAAAATTTTTACTTAAACAGGCTATGAAAAAGTTAAAAATAATAATGATCTAAAAAGGGTCCTTTTAGAAACTAAAAAACTAATGGTTGTAGAGAGCTCTTATGGATTTTGGTAATCAGCCTCTAAAAGGAAGTTAAACACAAAGATTCATTTTGTGTGCACAATATGTTTTACAAAAGTGAATTTGATTTTAATCCTCTTTTCGAGTATTATTTAAAAACCCGAGTACGATTTTTCTGTTAAAAACTTGCAAATTATTTGCTTGAAAAAAAAATTCCCATTTAGTACCAAATAAAAATATTCAAACAATCTATGAAAAAAGTTTTAAATTTCCAAAAGAACCTTTCAACGAGCAATTGGAGTAAATTCGGAGAATGCGCCAACCGACTCGATATAAATGTCAGAGCTATTTAAATTGAGTATGCGATCCAAACAACCTGTAAGTTAGTCGGTGTGAGTTATAAGGCATTTTTAAATTGACAGTTGTGATAAAAAACAAGGAAAACTCACAGAAAACGCCAGCATTGTCCGTAATTTTTAGACAGTCCAACTGCAGCTCAGCACTTGCCAGACAGTCTGAAGATATGCTTTCAAATGATTTGGGCGAATCTGAAAGTTATTAAAAAGTGAATACAATGGTGTCATCGCGTTTCATCATATTTTGAGCTCACCACGATTCTATTTTTAATTTTTAGTAAACCCTATAAATTAATGTTTATATTATTCAAATAAGACAAATAAATTTGCATTCTATTGCGCTGCTGATTCGCAAAACAGCTATAAAAATTGGACTTTACAGACGCGCCCAGGGGAGTGTTGCAATACAGGTAATATTATGGTATGTAGTATCTTAGTAAACTTTACGGCCAAATGGCCACGGTTGAGTGTCGCAATAAGTTTTTGGAGGGGGTTGTTCAACTCGGTAAATGCTTAAGCAAAGTTAAATGTACAATAAAAATGGGGTTTGATTATTCTGTAAAAAACCAATTCGCAAATAAACCCAAAAAAAAAATTTTTTTTTGTTTTTAAAGGTGTTAAACTTTCACTCTTAATTTATCTTATATTAACCTCTCAATTTCGCGATAGGCGTTAGTTTAATTTCGGTGCGAGTTGGTAAGGCGTAAATTGGTAGTCAATCAACCAAATAATGCCCAAGCCCAGCCGGTAAGCTTAAAATTTAACCTTTAAATAACAGTAATCGGACCAAAGAATCAGCTGGTCGTTCAACAAGAAGTGACTTTTTGTTGTTGTTTGAGGGAGCAGCGGTGGAAGGCAAATCGTTCAATGCGTAAAACATCTCGACAAATTTCAAGGATAAAACACCACGCGCAAGTAGCATCAGAAAAAGCCAATCGTTGACATTGAAAGGGCCTTGAAAGAACTAAATCAAACATTTAGCATTTCAAAAAACTTAAATTTAACAAGGTTGCGCCCTTAAGTATTAGATAAATTTCGTGGAGTGAAAGGTGTCCATTCACATTCAATGCCGGGATATAACTTTTAAAGTTATATTTAAAGACTTTTAAAGTTTGAGTCATTTTGATAGATCGCAAAAGCGTGAATAATCGCAAAATTGAAGACTTATTTCGAAGATTTACGCGTAACTGTATTTTTCTCCTAAATGACTTGCAAGTCATTCGATAATCAAACCACATTATTAATGTATCTATACTGAAGCAATCTTGTGAAGCAACTAAGACAAAAAAAATCAAAAACTGTGGATTCACTGTGGATTAAACTGTTTTCAGGATCACGAAGATTTACGTGAAATTACGTTGACTTATTTTGGACTTAAATAAAAGCTCAGCTTTCAGCCAAGTCACAACACAGGTATAAATGTTCAAATACTCTGTTATCTATACTTTTAGTCAGATGACTAAGCAAAACAAAAATAAGCGGAAAAAATTAAATGGCACAAATTTACAAAATAAACAAACATGAGGGGCATTCAACTTGGAGTCTCGGCCTTCGACGGGAACTGGACAACTTAATTCTAGTCCGCCGTTTGACAAAAACAGTTTTCTCATTCGACTGAATTGGAAAAAAAAGCTGTACAGGCATGCCTTATTGACGAACTGAAAAAAAGATTTGTTGATAGCCAAAGACCTAGATAGTGTAACCAGAAAGGTTAATAAGCATCCTACAAGCGGGAAAAAAAGTGCATTTTCGAACAAACATTGGCATACAGGAACATATTTCTATAAGAAAAGTATTTAAAAAGTACTTAAACCTAAAAATCTCCATGAAAGTTTGCACTTCCCCCTCAAAAAAAAGTTCATAAGTTTACAAGAAAAATGGTTCAGCGACACGTGGGTAAAACTTGAGGTAATCTCTCAATATCAATCTAACGGTAAATAATCCACTGGCGCCGTTAAAAAGTATAAAATAAATTTTACAAAACCCAAGAAATGAACTTGAAACCTAGCCACATTAAAACGAACACAAATAAAAAAATTACCATAAATTCGAGCATTTTCAAATCCCTCAAATCCAAGCGAAACTCATTGTCGGAAGAAAACACCGTCTTTTCAGCAATGCTGACTAAAATGTCAAACGGAAGTTGAGCACTCATTAAACTAAATTAATAAATAATAAATATACAAATAAATTCTCAAAAGTTGAACAAATAAAGGGCTAAGTTTGCCTCCCTCAAACTTAGATTATAAGGATAGTCATAAGGATTTTGAAAATTCAAGTCTGGAGGGAAATAAACTTGAATAACGCCCAAAAATTTTCAAAAACAACAACAAATATCTTAAAAAAAAATCGTTTAATGAGAATTTGCGGCCAATGAAAGGCTTAAGCTTTCAAAAGACTTAATTTTTTTAAATAATTTGAGCTTTGATTTGCCATATAAGCAAAAGGAAGAGTCCGTATAGAAGCTTTATAGTCGGGCGTGAAAAGCACAATATAAATATATTGGCCCAAGTTCAAATGTTTAAAATTGCTAAACAAAATTTTGGGCAAATTATATCATTTTTGGGGACTATGAAAAAATGTACCCTACAACCTGGGCACGACCAGACCACTCTTCACAAAACGTTGACTGAGAAAACAAAATATAATGCCAAAAAATTTAAAAAAAATGCTGTCCCGGGAATTCAAATCGTAACTTTAGGCAATTTTTTTTAATGTAACAATTATAGAAATCCCCAGGCACAAAATTATGTAAATCCTGCCCGACATTTTGTGGTAAATTTATTTTTAAGAAAATTTTAAATTTGTTCAATTTTTTTTTCTTTTTCGAATGGTGCCATCCATATATAATCTCATTGAACTGTTTTATCTCAAAAATGCAGATAATCGAAAACTATACACGAAAATATATTTTTTTGAGCTTTAAAAAGAGAGCTTCCAAGCAGTTTTTATTATTCAATTATTTGTACAAAGAATGATAAACTTTGATGAAAAAAAAGCTTAATTTGGTATGAATACTTAACTGACTATTTACTTTTGCAATTGTTTTAACTAATTTTTTAAAAAATAACAGAAATAAGTGTTTTGTAAAAATATGGCTTAAATAAGATAATTAAAACGGATGATACCATTCGAAAAAGCAAAAAAAATTGAACAAATTTAAAATTTTCTTAAAAATAAATTTACCACAAAATGTCGGGCAGGATTTACATAATTTTGTGCCTGGGGATTTCTTTAATTGTTACATTAAAAAAAATTGCCTAAAGTTACGATTTGAAATTGCCGGGACGGCATTTTTTAAAAAATTAAAAAAAATTTTTGGCATTAAAATTCTTTATTACTTAATGATGGTCTGGTCGTGTGGGGGTCGAACTAGTGACTCCCTTGACGTTGTAAAAACACGAAATATAAGTAAATCAAACTCGCAAATGATAAGAAATAAATAATAAACGGTACTTTTGCCCTTTATTCATTACAACAGAAACTATAAAAACAATAAGTTTATTAACTAAATGAATGTAATTTTAAAGCAATACTTTCACAAATTTTCAAGTTTTCAATTTCATGTGATGGCTTTCTAGTCGGAGCCGGGTGGCCCCTTTTATGTTGGGTTTTCGTGGCCTTTTTGGTTTTCTGGGTGTTGTTTTTGTTGGTTGACTCCCCTTCTATTCCTCCTCTCATATTTTAACATTTAATTGATTTAATTAAAAAGTCAACTTTAAAATTCATAAAGGATTTTTTGGACAAAAATTATAATTTTATATTTATTTTTTTATTATTAGTACATATTCTGCCGGTGTAACGTAAACTTGCACTTATAATTTATTTTTTAGTACAATATCACTTTAAATATATGTATTTGTGTCTACAGCGTTGCAACGACAGAGGTGAATACAAGGATGAAAAGTTAAGTTTTTTTGTGGGCTATTGTGTGTCGGTTTGCAAATAAGCGATAGGCACAATCACTTACCTCAATCTCAAACTTGGGTAATTATACCGAACAATTAAAAGATATACATATTACAAAAACTACAACCAAAACTATATCTCAATAAAAGTTCCTAACAATCTAAAACACTAAAATTCAGAGAAAAAATGCAGACAATTGTAAGGCTATTATGTCGAAAGAATGAAAAATACGGCTGATGCCACCATTACAATTTCAATACACTTAGAATGTGGTGGGAAGGGATTTGTTTTGATTTGTAAGTGAACAGGGGAAAAATAAGAGAAAAGAGGATATACGTTACAGAAAAAGATAAAAGAAAAACAAGAATTTAGAAAAAAACTCAAGCGAAAGCGAAAGCGAAAGATGACAAACATTATCATTGCTTTGTTATGTTAAAATAATGTTATTTTTAATAATAATTTTTACATAGAAAACGCTTCTAAAGGGTTAGAGAAGCTAAAGTTAAACCAAATAAAATTACTTCCCTCAGATATTATTTTTCCAAATTTCTTATTTTTGTTTAGAATTAGCAATTTGCGGCATATGCTACTTTCTTTGATAAGGGTTGGGAAATTTTAAGATAAGGGCGTATTATGAAGGCATAAAGCAGCTTGGTGAGTCAAATTAAAGTATAAAAGTTTTTTTAACTTTAAACATACGGTACTTGAATCGATTTAAGTTTTGAAAATTTGCTTTTTGGTCAAAAAATGCATTGCCAACCTTAAACTTACGGTAGATAAATGAAATTATGCTTTGAAAATTTGAATTTTAAAATTTGCGCGTTTTTTGGCAAAAAAAAAACATTGCCAACATTTTACATACGGTGGCTTTTAATCGATTTAATTTTTAAATTCGCGCTCATTTTAGCGTGTGTTTCTGGCAACTTTTTCATGTTTTAAGACAAAAAGGAAAAGTTGGGATTTTGTTTCAAGTGAAAAACTTCAAACACATTTTAAACGGCGGAGAATGACATTACGCAAAAAAAAACAAGTCTGGAATTTTCATGTCGAGGTCTATAACTATGCCATTAACTACATTAAAATCGGTGTGGAAGTCTGAAGTTACCTTCCTTGTAAGTATTTTAATTCTTTTGGTATCGCTTACCTAAAACTGATTATATTTCTGTAATTTTAATTACTTAAAAAGAGTCACGTTAACAAGACAGCACAAATTTTAGTAAATATTTATAAATAAATTACTATTTAATCAACCAAAAAACAATGTTAGGTGATATAACATATTTTCCTGAATTTATTCATCGCCAAAAATGTTTGGATGTTGTTCAAGATGACTGCGAAAACAGTCGCGTATTGGATTGAAGTGGTTCAAACAAAGCAAATGTTTGAATTGATCTTTTGGAACATGCGTGTTGGTGCAATAGGGAAGACATTCTTTGCTGACTTTCCTAAAATATAATTAAATTTCATAAACAATCAGTGATTGGTAATGACTTTTATCCCTTTCAACTAATTCCCATGTTAGAAAATATTGTAATATATATTTGTTAATAAACTGACGACAAATAAGTCAATTAAATGATAGCTTCGAAAAATAATTAATTGTTGTGGCACAACATCAAAACAATAGTCTTTAATTACACAGAAAAGTATTGGATTGGTGCATTTATAATAACGCTTTATTCGATTTGTAATTTTATTTATTGCTTTACAAGACTGAACTTTTAATTGTTTGCTGTTTAATTGAAACGAATTATTAAGTTAAAAAAAAAATGATCGATAGCTTCTATAGCTTTAGCACATTTCATCTGGGTAGGAAAGCTTTAAAAGCTGAGTAAAGTTGTGTAAAAAGAAGTGCAATGCCTATAAAAACAGCGCAAAACTTTTAAACAATTCAAAACCAGTAGTTTTTTCTTCACAGTTTATATTTTGAGCGAAAACAACAAAAACAATGAGTTTTTCTAAACAGAAATAATGCCATTGGCTTTACACCAGCCCAATCTGATTAAAAACCTTACTTTCTTCGACAGCAGTCTAAATGATCCATTTTTGAAGTAGCGCAATCCCACATGTTGCTTAGCGTGTTTCCTTTGCTTGAGCAAGTATTGACAAAGAGCAAAATCTAAATATTTTTTTATAAAAATTATGGAATTGGTTCTATTATATTTTCATAAAAATATTGGATTTGGCAATAAAAATTGAAATAATACAACTTTTTTGCAGGGCGAGCAACAGACGTTTGGGCAAACTTTAAAAACGGTTGTGTGGCAAAAAGTTGCTTTGGTTGCAAGTCCTAGTACTTGCATTTAGCATATGCCAATGTGCTAGTCTTACCATAAAAAACTTACATTATCCTGAGACAGCGAGTTAAAGTCGCAAAATTGTCGTTTGCACTGGCGGTCAGCCGACTTTTGTCGGGCACAACAAGCTTTTAGCCTTTGGTTGGCATCCCGATTGGCGCCGACCAGCGACGCCGCAATTATTGAAAATATTACATTAAAAATGACAAATTTGAGAAAACGCGGATTTGAAATTTGCATTGCGAAAATTGACTTAGAAAACCAAATGCAAAAGGTTTTTCATCTCTTTGAACAATGCATAATATTCAGCTTTTTTTTGCAGGCTTTCATCAATTTTTTATATTATTTATTGACTCTTTTTAAAATCTGAAGAGCGCAGTTAAAAAGTTTGTCGGATAAATTTTGTTTGGTGAACTAACAATTTTATTTTTGGATATTGCTGATGGTCATAAAAAAAATCAATTAAATATTCAACCGAAAGTTTGATGCGCTATTTCAAACAATTTGTTGTTGTATTGATTGATGGAAGTTTTATAAACTGTTTCAATAGATTTCCACAATGTATATTTTTAACACGTTGACGCCCAATAATGTTTTTGAAAAACTTACTTTTTGCCATTTTTTTGATTAAACTGAAAAATTTTCATGCGTGTGGCAGAGGTGAAAATAGTGTGTCAAAAAATAGGACGGTTTTCCCTTTTGAGAGAAAGACGGCTTCAAACGTCTTAAAAGTTTCTGCCAAACATTTGACAGAAAAGAAGAATGGTGCGTAAAATTTTTTTACTAAACTTGGTGTGAATACGCACGCGAGTGCAAAAGAGGCAGCGGATGCGTAAAGAGAATGAAACATTTGAAGAAGACAGCAGATTTCTTTAGCACAAACTTTAAAGGCGTTTGAAAACGGCCTTTAAAAAATTGAAAACGCATATGTATCTTTTTTTCTTTTTTTCTTATTTTCCATTTCTTTTTTTTCGCTGAAAAAGGAAAATCGTCTTATTCTTTTACATACTATTTTAACTCATGCCGCACGCATAAAATTTTATTTTTGAATTTTGTGTATGCACGAATTTGAGAAGCGTGAGTTCCTTTGCGTGCATACCCGGGTATGCACTTGGGCGTCAACGTGTTAGGGATTAAACAATTAAATTTGCGCAATTTGAACAAAAATAGTTCTTCTAAAAACGTGTAATAAACCATAGCACGAACTATTGAACAGCGTGAACTTTGTCAATCAGTCAAATATTGAATGAATTATGCGCAAAAAACAAACAAAAAGTGTTTTTGTGCCAACTTTTGAATTTGCACTTGTTTTAAGTAATATAAGAAACTCAACTAAATAAGCTTACGTACAAGCACTGCCAATTAAACAATTCATTCCCAGCTTTATTGACAACAAAAACTCAAGAACAATTAATACAATATGATGACAACAAAACATTCTATCGATTGTTTTTATGCTTTTCCGGCTCAACCATCGACCGAAAAAAGAAGAACCAAAATAAGAGATTGTCGAATTGGTACGACTCAGCGGCCAGCGTCACTGTTAGCATTAGCGCGTCCAATTTTTCCACTGTGTCCATGGCTTTGTGACGATAGAGTTTGCTGGCCTCAAAATTTTCGCGAATCGCATAATAGATGGCCTCAATGGTCGCCAGAAATTCGTCGGACAAGCCTTTCTAAAATTATTTTCTCGAAAAAGGTTTAGCTTAAAACGTCGAAATTTACTATAGCCTAATATATATATATCTAATCAATTGTCTTCTTAGCATAGTGTTTTAAGGCCAATTGTCTCTCTGGCTAAATGTTTTGAAGTTATGAAACTGATTTGCTAAACATCTCTTTGACCAAGCGTCTCTGTAATTAAAAGTGGACAAGAGACTTTAGACCAATTGTCTTTGTAACTGAATATCTCTGAAAAAAATTTGTTTTTGACCCAATTTCTTGCGACCAAATGTTTCAGTAGCCAAGCGTAAGGTCTTTTGAACCTAAAGTTAAAGCCAAATATCTCCGTCGTAAAGTACCTTAGTGTTTTTAGCCTATTCTCAGGGGGCCAGGCGTGAGAGATCAAGTGTCTTATTTCTCAAACGTTTTGTGACCAAATGTCTCTGTCATCTAATGCCATATCAGATTATTGTATTAAGGCCAAATGTCTCAAACAAAAATCATGGATCCAGTTACAGCCTTGGGTAATTCATTTAAAAATCCCACTTGTGGCCGCCAATAGCGCGTCTTGTAACTTTTGAGTCCAACGTTGGGAACGCCTTTAAGCTGCGGAAGGTTGCGTAAACGCTTCACCGTCCACCAAGTGGCGTCCAGAAAAACAAATTGTTGTATAGGACCATTTTGTTTGACATATTCGTCAATTGAAAGCGCGTCATTGGAAGGATAAACAACTACTGTATTGGTGTATGAAGCCGATTCTAAATATTTACAAAACAATAAGAAAAAAATATACCGTATTTTCTCTAATTGAACCCCGCGGGGCTATACACATCTCACTCTAGACATAAAGTTATATTGGAGATAAGGCTCTATTTTCCGATCGAGTTAAAATGAGAGAAATGAAGTTATATACAAAAATGAAAGTTATATATATGTGCTATATAAAGTTATGTGTTATGTAAAGTTATATAAATGAAGTTATATATATATATATATATATATATATTTCAAATGCTTTTCTTAATAAATTTATTAATATACTGTAGTAAAACGTGTCATAAAAGATAACGCATGAGAACACCACAGCCAATGAGAGTGAGAGAACAATACACTATAAAAGGCAGCTGACAGCCGTGTTCGGCGCCGCGGCGGTCAATCTTACGAAGAGGAGAAGAAGGAAGGAGAAGTGGTGAGCGGGGCAGCGTATTCATATTATATTCAAGTACCGTATATAAACATTATTATTAATATTACATCGAGTTACCACACATATAATAAACAAGGATTCAACGACCTGAGTACTACCACTACAATACAAAGTAAAATTATCATTGAAAACACCGTATCTTTTTCAAATATGTATTAAATTTGCTTACTATAAACTTAAAAGCCCTTAAATTCCCAGTTTGTTGGATATTAAAACCCTTCGATATTAAAACAATGAATTTGAATGGTCCTCCGATTCATTTACCGCTCAAATTTTAAAGGATATAAAAATGCATTTAATAATAGGCTCATAATATGCTCCAGAAAAGGCGCTTTTTGATGACAATACCCCTTTGATTATTGACTTTTGCAAGATAAATAACCATTAAATGAGCAAAGACTTTTCAATTATAATAATTGAAAAAAGTGAAAATATGGAGCCGTATTGGAGATGGGATTCAATTAGAGACAGGGTCGGATTAGAGAAAATACTGTAACCTGTTTGGCAGTTCGAATTGGACAAAGTACCAAAAAACAAAATCAAAAAAGTGGAACCTGCATAATTTGGAACTTCATTGAATTTCTCAAATATGCGCGTCGACTCGGGCGCCAACAATAAACAATGAGTGGCGGTCGATTTTCCATTGCGCTCCAACTGGTGTTTAATAATGTCGACTTTGGCTGGAAGCTGAAAATGATTTTGGCAAAAATCAATTTAATCGACTCATTCGGAAGAGATTTGCCCACAATTATACCTCGACTTTCGGCGCCAAATTTTCGACTGCAGGAATGTATTGGCGACAGTCGTAGCAAAAATACATTCGCTTTTTATTGCACTTTGCGCACAATTGGCGTTCTGTTATATTGCGTATCGCTTCGGCTGACGAGACGTTTAAGCCGGACAACGCCTCAAGCTGCTCTGCATCCATACTTCCTTTAGATTAATATATTAACACTTAGATTGTGGGTGATGATGTAAAATTCATCAAAGATTTGGCATCGACTTGATAAAGAGAGGACGAGGTGGAGTGACAAGAAGGATATTAGTAAAATGTGTATTAATGAATTTAGAGCGTAAAATTCCAAACAAAATTGCGTTTAATAAGTTCTAAAACAAAAATTCATCAAAACTTTGGCGCAAAACGTAAAAGATTTATTTAATGTGGCTTTAGCATAAATCTTTTTTTTTTCTTAAAGAAATGCTTTTTGGTTTTAATTTTTGGAATTTTTTCGGTTAAATAAATTTTTTTTTAATTAAAGTGTTATTAAATTTATATAAGTAATTGGTCCCTAACGGCCTTAAATATGCCCCGGGGCCTAAAAAAATAATTTTTTAATAAAATATTTGTTTTCTACGTGCTTTAAGACCCTCGTAAAAATTTTATTGGTGTACATATATACAAAAACAAAAAATTTATTTTTTCGTATCAACTTTTTTATTGTTTGTCAGCACCGTGCTAATAAAAGCCCGGAGACTTTTATTTTGCAATCATCGGGTCCTTATATTGGCAAAGGACTTATTTTAGAAGAAATGCGGTAGCAGTTGAAAACTTTTCAACTTGAAAACGATAAAAAAAATCAAGGAAAAATGTACACTAATGCTCAACTAAAAAGACTCAAAAGTATTTTTTCCAACAAATAAAATCGCATCAAAAGGTAAAATCAAATTTTAGATCCACTGACTGATAAAGCTGAGTAGTCAACAAAATGGAAAACCAATTAAAAATCTTTTTATTTCCAAAAAATCGAACTGTTTCAAACAAACACCTTCAAACAATAGTGATTTTATACAATTAAACAAATTTCTAAATAATTTTTCCCTTTATCGTAACTTCGTTGTTTGATTTGAAAAAAGGGTTTGCAAATTTATGATAAACAATTGATAGAATTTGATTAACGGAAAACAAAATTTGACTGTACAATAAAATTTTTTTTAAGCTACGGTCAAATGGAACTTTGTTTGCGCCCTAAATTTGGACTGAAACATTTGTTCGTTTTGCGCCCAAATTCGGTAGTAAAATGAACAAAAGTTCGATCTGACTGTCGCCTAATAGACAAATAACAAAATTGAATCATCGGCAAAAAAAGAAAAGACCAAACGCATTCATTTACGATTATACAAATTGTAAGGGCCAGCCCATTTCGGACAGCCGCAAGACAAAAAAAACGGACAAAATTGGACCTTTTTAAAGCTTACAAAATAATTATTGAAGAGCCAAATAATCAGATTTTGAAATTATTTTGTATGGGACGACGCTTAACTTAATTGAAATAATGCGAGCCCAGTATTTTATCGCTGAGGAGTTCAATACTTCCCGCTTTAACTCATCCTAAAGCCCCCAAATTCAACACAATATATAGGACGAATTTGTAAGATAGCCGGCTTGGAAATAGGAAAGAGTAGCGCTGTACGCGTGTGCAGTGAAAACTGCTTAAAAATATATATTCAACAATAAAAAAAACGTTTGCCAAACTTAAACTAATTGAGAGCCTAAAATGCACTTTTCGTAATTTTGAAGTCCAAACCAGTTGAATGAGAAATAAAACAAATAATTTATTGAAAATGTGGCAAACTCTCATTTCAAGGAAGAATAAAACTTCTTGAAAACACCAAAATAAACCAAAATATTAAAAAAGCAGGAAATACATTAAAGGCAAAACAAAAAAATTGAGCCAATGATGGGTGTGGACTTCAGATCTTAAGGACATTTCAGTCATTTAAGGTGGTTAATGGCGTCAAATCGAGAGTTAAAAAAAAACTCGCGCAAAAAGATCAACTGTTTTTTCCCAACTTGCGCCGTAACACCCGATATACCAGTAAGCGGTAGACAACTGGACGCGGGTTAGACAAAAGCAAAAGCATGATCAGCAGAAAATATGGCTTACGCGTAAGGTGTGCTTTAAAATAACTTATAACGCCGCCCAAAGCCATTCAACCAACACCGCACAAAAACCGCCCGCATTTCATCGAAAAAGTTTCCACAAGACCAAAAAAAGAAAGAAGGAAACCGGCGAGTTGGAAGAAAGCAAAACAAACAAAAATAGGAAAATCAGCTAGCAAAAAAGTTAAATCATAACAAAACAGAAGTTAGTAACCAATTACAAAAACATAAGGAAAATTGTATCACCAATTTGAAAAACCAAACAAAAACAGTTTTTTGGGCGCAAAAAAAAGGAGAATTTGAAGATAGTAAAGATAGAGTTGGATTTTTGTCTTTTCAAAGCCAAAAAGTGTTGTAAATTGGCTCAGGTATGCATGGCTTATACAGCCTACTAATGGCTCTTAGCCGCTAATGAACCATTTCTAAAAAGAGTACGAAGTCCGAGTGCCGGCTCCTACATTTAAAGCAAGTACATTTCGCTGGACAAACCCATTGCTCAAACTTCCAAAATGGTTGACTAGCATTCGACTGGCAAAGAAGGTGATTCAAGTCGCAAATCTCGCAAATCAGCTGCTTGCGAGCCATTTGCAAACCAAGTCTTAACACTTTACACTTTAGCCAATTCAAAACCCAAAAAAAAGACAAAAAATATACAAAAAAAGGTTTTATTTGTTAGTATTATTATTTCCGCTTGTCGAATCGCCGCCGCTGTTGGCCGACGAGCCCGTTGAACGCCTCATTAGCAGGTCGATTGGGCGCCGAATAAGTTTTCTAAAAACAAAAAAAAGGTCAAAAAGTGCATTGCAAGTATCATTGCAAAACAAAAAAAATGGTTTGAGTACAGGACAAAAATAGTTGCATTACAATACCAATCGGAATTAATGCTGGATGCAGGCCCACACAACATTCAAACCATAATTTCGGATTTTTGTGCAGAAAGCAATTGAACCCTTAATTTTTGGGTTTTAGAGATGAGGAATATAAAAAGGGAGGTGTTATTCAGGTTCAGGTTCTGAATTATCTCAATATTAGTAATTCAGGTATTAGTGCAGGTAAAAAACTACGGTATAAAAAACAATACAGTATCATAATCTTAAACAAATACAAACTAAAATTTCATATTTCTTTAATGTGAACGTTAAAAATCTCCAAAAAAAGATTTGCCGCAGTACACCAAATTCCCTTTAAACTTTGAAAACTGTAATTACGGTTCGGTGCTAATTTTTTTTAGTAAAATGTTGTAAGTGTATCGTTCCAAGTATATATATAGTAAGTATATATAGTTTTGTTCAGTAAAACTAGAAGGATTATATGTAGTATATCAGAACTTTCATTTGAGTCCAAAAAATTCACAGAAATTTGCATAATCTTAAAAACAAATTATAGCTTAATCGGCAAGAATATTAAAATTACCTTTCTTGATTTCAAAATTTTTGTCAATTGATTTTTCGGTTACTGTAGAAGGCTGAACAAAGAAACCGCTTGGACTCAAATGAAAGCACTGATAAAAACCTTATCAGTTACCTTACATACCTTAGTGACAATTGTGAGCGAGGCGACTGCCTGGTCGGCTTGCCGCTCGTATTTTCGCCATTCTCCATATTGATAAAGCAAGCGTCCTTCGGCGCCGCCAAAACCGCTGTCAACGACTCCTGCAAATTTGAAATATTCGAGCTGGTCAACGACGCCGAAGACGAGCACATTGGCTGGAAGGATTTTCGGGAGGAGGAAAGCGTTCCCACCGAAATCTTTTTTGACAAACAACCAGAAACACTGCAATTGCTGACAACCTGGTATTTGGAGTAGCGAGAAGATCCCGGGTGGCGAAGCTCGTCAAAACTCTTTGAGCAAGAACTTTTTTCGCGAACGCTAGCTAAAATAGTAAAAAAAAAATCAAAAAGAAAAACGTAAAAAAAATTATAGGCATAAATCTTCAACAAAAGCAGTAAAGCTACATAGCTAAGCCTTGATAATTGTCGTGACTTTTTTCCGAATTTTATAAAATAATTTGTTGCTTATTTTAATGACAAAATTAATTAAGTGAAAAACGATCCAAAAGATATTCATAAACTTAATCTTTATCTGTGTTATGCCGAAATTTTGGTCATAACCAATAACATAATTTCCAAAGACCAATGTTCTATTAAAATTTACAAAGTTATAAAAGCGTAAGGCCTATGCCATTTTTCCATGTCTTTTAAAAGAAATTAAATCGGTGTTTTTTTGACATTTTCATTTAACACATCCCAATAATTTAGCACAAATATTTTTTTATACTTAAAAAGTTCATTACACCCTAATCTTGGAGAGATTATAAACATAAACTTTTGAGTTAAAAAATGAAAAAAAATCTGAAATTACATTTATCAAATAATAGCAGTGGCGAGATCGAGCCGTCCGTATGGTTACTGACAACGTTTTGCGCCACGACAACAAGATTTGAAATCGGGTCACGTACGGAGTTCTTCGAGTGTGGTCGAAAATTGGAGTTGGGCGAAATGTCGCGTTCGCGTGAAAGCAAAGATAAGTGCGGAAGGGCAGACGACGTGCTTTCGACCATCGAGCAAGCGTCCAACATCGAGCCACCGCACGCCTTTGTGCTGGCATTGTCTTCGTTGTAGCTGGCAATGTCGGTGTGGCAGTGGACACCGCCAACGCTTGTCCCGCCTCCAGTCGTCCCATTATTCGACCACATTGTGTTTAAACTCTGCAAAAACAAATTAATGAGGAAGGTACCGTTTAAATGAGGATATTAAGCCAGCATTGCCATAGACATATTGTTGAGCCTTATTAATTTCAAAAAACGTGTTTTGTAAAATAATATGAGTAAAATAGGAAAAATTACAAGGGTCGGCTTAGGCTTAGTATATGGGTATAATGCTGCTGGGAAACCGGAAACTTCAAGGTTCCCATTTTCGACGCCAATAATTCGTACAGCAATTAAACGACGCCAAATATAATTTATACAAACGAATTTTAGGCGCCAAAACTCACCATCCCGAATAAGAGTGTGAGTTAACACAAATCTAACGGCAACATATATTACTTTAAGTTTTGACTAGAAATTGTTTTTTTGTGGCAAAATGCCTCGATTTGGTTTTGAGTTGTTTATAATTTCGGCGCGACGAGATTTTAGAGCTCGGAATTTTAAGCTCTTGTAAGGTTGTTCGTTAATTTCTTTGTAATTATTGTTGCTTTGGCTATTAAAGAGCAAAATTAAATAACAATCCCTCATGTATATTACCGAATATAGCACTCAAAAAATAGAGATAAATCTGGCCTGAGCCGATCCATGCAAATCCCGAAATTACTCAAAAAATAAAAATTTATTTAAATACTAACTTTGTCGTCATAGTTGTACTGTGAGCCGGCAATCGCTTTCACAGACGCGTCCTCCGTGTTCACTTTCTCGCCCAGACTTGTTCTCCCTACAAATAAACCCGTCATTTTAAACACCATTGGCAGGTTTTTAAAGCAGAAAATAACACACCAGACTCATTGCTGCGCTGCCGCCGATGGCTAGACGCGGCGGAGACGCCAAACGACGAGCATCCGCCAATGCCGGCACCGCTGCACGCGTCTGAAATTGAATCTCCGGCCTTTGCCGCCACGCTTGCTCCCTCACGGCCATAAAAAAAACTGCCGGCGCCAGTGCTTCCCGATTTGCTGACACGATGTCGACTCTTTGGGTTGGTGTTAATCACGTAAAAGCTGTTTCCACCGCCCGACGGCGAACTAGCACTGCTTCGGTCTGAAAACATGACTAAAAAAAGTTTCTTTAGTAAGTTGTGAGTGGAGCTTTAATAAATTTTAATTGATGCAAAAATTTGTAGCTACCCCTTTTGCTGTTTTCACGCTAAAAGTTTTAAAAAACATTCATACAATAATCAAAATTATACTTAAAAGCAAAAAAATGGCAAAAAAAGACAGAAAATTGATCAAATTTTTAAAATTGGCGCTATTTGCATCTTTTTTCGACTTATGAATCATTTAAAAAAAATTAAAAGATTTAAATTTAAAGGAAAAAATTGCAAATCAGCTGCAAAGGCATAAGATAAAAAAGAATAGCAGCAGTAACAAATAAAAATATCAATATGCTTAAAAAGAGCTGACGCTCAAAACATCGGGCCAGCACCAGTGTTTGTAAAGCAATTGTGCATATGTATAGCTGCTGTAACTCGTATTTCGCAATCGTAATTATGGTAGGGCATTTAAGAACACCCTCACTCAGGGTGAATAGAAATAAAAAAAAAGGGAAAGCTGCTGGTTTCGAGTATAAAATCAACTGATCTCGTTCAGCATTTCAAAAAAAATAAAATTACCTTCTAAACACTGATTTTGACAATTCTTTCGCGAATTACTCTTTTTAGCATTGTCACTCGAATTAATGGCATTGACGGCTTCTTCGCGCAACGCCAGCAGCAAGCGCGATCGTTCTTGTCCTTCTAAAACAGTGAAATTAGTAAAATTCGGGACAAAAACAATGACGGACCACTAGTGAATAGCGCAATGTCTTCAACGTCGTCCGTGCCGTAGGCAGCGTCAGAAGCGTCCGGCGTTTCACCCGTCCCCGAGCCGCAACCACCGTTCCGACAAAGCGACAATGGAACAACACCATAGACGTAGGCCAGCATAATCGGAACGCCAACGCCTAACGACAAAAACACATTTGTAAAACAGTGTAATGAAGCTAGCGGAATGGCTATCATCAATATTATTCAAAAATCGGCAGTGAAATACTTGTAAAAAATGTAAATTGACAAAAAGTAAGCCTTGTGACTTGCACTGGTCTCGCGAGTCAAATAAACCCGAATTAATTAATTCAAAATAATTTAAATGAAAAGTTTAAAAGTTAGGTAATAAAAAAATTCAATATGCAGCCCATAGAAAAACCTCTAGACACCAAATAATCTAACTAGGAGTTAATTAACATAAAGTATATAGAAAAACACTACAAACAACGGTTATATAAGGTTGAGATCGTGGTTTAGACTCGCTGAACCACTGTCATCGGCAGCGTTGTGCACAAGCTATTATATTAGTATACGCAATCATTTATAAGTCAAAAAAATAAACAAAACCCCACACCGAAAAATCCAGCTTACATTTTGTAAAATAATCTAAACATATTGCAATACAATCAAGAAATGCATCACCAACAGCAAATAGAGCTTCCAGTACATATGAGTGAAAAGTTTGGTTTATGTTTTGACACATTTCTTTTTGCAAATTTTATAAAGTTCTACAAGAAATAAAATAAAACGCCAAAAAGTAAAAAAATATTATATTATTTGAGAAGAAATTAAAAATTTTTTCATCTTTTGAGAATTATTTAACTATCACCAATATCAAATGCAAACAAGAATAATAATAAAACAAAGGCAAAGAAATCACTCACCCACTGCCATAACAGCCAAAACAGGACTCACAAACAACGAGCCCATCACACTGACCGCCGTCAGCAAGTGGCGTTTGACGCGCGACAAATTGTTGAAATGCTGATAAGTCTTTCTAAACACATTGTCGTTACTTTACAAGTCGTTTTGTGAAAAAAACAACCTTCCCGTAAATATCGGCACACCGCAAATAATGCCCGGAATCGCAAGTCCGGCAATCAACGCTATGCCCAGAGGCGCACCAATTAGCGTTCCGATTTGCCAAAGCAATTTCTTCTTCCGTGTCCAAGGCTTTTTTCCCCAAAATGTACAGCCGGTGGGGCTGAAATTGAAATGTAAATTTTAAAAAAAAAAGAGTCATTTCCACTCATCCATGCGACTTAACATTGTTTTGAAACTTCATAGACATTTTTTTCTTTGAGCAATTATTGTCGTGTGAATACATAATAGCAAATTATTGTGCAAAACTTAGTTATTTAGTCTTATAAATTTTATGTTAGATAATATAAAGTTGAAAAATTTAGACTAATGACTTTTCGACTAATTTGTGAGGCAATTCATTCATAAGTAAAAGTTTGGCTATATTTTTAACACCATAGTAAACATTTGGGATGAGTTGAAGTATTTTCAGTAAAATGGTAGACTCCAGCAAAAAAATAAAAACATTAGCTGTTTACCAATAATAAAATAAAGAAAACCATTTAATTGAAACTTTGGAAGTTGCATTATATATTATTCAATATAGGCTTTATATAGAGAAATCATTTAATCAATCAATCAACCATTCTTCAAGGGGGAGGGGATTGACAGGGTAATTAAAATAGAGCAAGACCCTAATTAAAGATTGTAATTGAAAAACAATAAAATTTTAGGCTCAAAAACGAGAAAATTCTCCTTTAGTCGGTATAAGACATTATATTATTTTCGGCATTATGCATAAACCATAAAAAACACAAAATGAGCTTAAAAATAGCAAATTTTAGCAATTTTTCAATTTTTGCAAACAAAAATATGAATGGAACTAAATCGAAACAAACCTCATACCTTATATAATGAAGCTCGTTAATTTGCTTCAAGCACAGCCAACAAAACTCAACGCCGCACAGCGCACACGTCATGTGGTTACACGAGCCGTCATTCATTTTAACAATAAGGGCGCTGCAACGCGGGCACGCTTTTACTGTATCGATGCCGGCTGTGCTTCCCCGTCCCTCATCCACGCTGCTCGACGCTAAACGAATAAAATTTTGCGCCAAAAGCTTAAATTATAAAGAAAGTTACTTTTGAAAGACTTTGAAGTGGACGGACCGTCCTCCCGCGACCCGGACAGCGGAAATTTGAAGCGTTTGTCGCGCGCCTGATCACACGTTTGGTTGGGATGCCAATAGTTTTTGCAATGATAGCAAAACATTGTTCCACATCCAGCTCGTTGACATTCCAATTGGGGACACGCCGCACAGGCGGATGCAATAACGGCATATCTACAAAAAAATGAATCAAAAATGGCAATTAATTTGAAAACATACTGACAATTCCTAATTAAATGGTCTTAAAAAAAGCCTAGCAATGAACATATCCAGAATATTTAACCTTTATTTACAGCTTGAGTAAAGTGACTATTGTCCAGTAAAACACAAAATGGCTAAGCAAACTCTATGGGTTTTTGAGCAGCGGCAAGCAATATTCGACAATAAGAGGATGCGCAAAAATAACAATGATGGGAAAAAGTTATGATCTGTTCATTTCGGTTTTCCTTTTTTGGATTGTTTTGTACTCATACGTCATGCAACAACTGATTTTTGGAAAATTTCTAAATTTTCGGAAATTTTTTTTGGAAAACTTTGAATTTTTTGCTTCAAACAGCATTCCACTCAGAACAGCACTTATTGTTCTTATGCGGGTAAAAAATGTGTGAAAGAAATTTTCTAACAGACTATAAAGGGTAAAAATTTAAAAATACGTAATGACATTGTTCACAAATACCCAACACTTACGGTTGAAAAAAATAACAAAGTTAGAATGCACTTTTGTGTGCCACAGTTACACTAAATTTTCTGTTTTGTGTTTTTTTTTTTAAAATGCTGTATGGGTTCACATTTAAAAACATAAATTTTGACATTTATTTTTTTCAAACACAAAACAAAGGCAGCCGTAGGGTCATGCTCATAGCGGACAAACATCAAATGACCAAATGATTGAGCTTCTAGACCAGAGATTTCATTAAAGTCCGAAATGAGTCTAGACAGTTTTTATCCATATGGTTTTACTTTAAATTTCAAACTCAATAGGCAATAATTTTAGAATTAAGTAGTTTTAGTGTGTTTTTTAAATAAAGCATTACCTGATAAGCAAAATCAGGAGGGCTCATTTTGGACACAAATTAAAGTTCTTGGCTAGATTAAAACCTAGTTACATTTAAAAAATGGTTTACGTGCAATCGGGCGCGGGACACCATCGCGTATCCGGGTCTGTTGAAAGGACACGGCGCAATGAAAAACATTCATAACGCTCTGTGAGCACCGTGTGATCCGCCAACATAGCATAAATATCGTTGACGTGCACCAGCTCTGTGCACTCGGAACACGTGATTGAAGTCCGGCTTTCCATAATCTCAATGCGCATGTACTAAAAATAAAAAAGTTGTACTCCAAGTTATACTTGTAAGGAATTAAGGGGAAAACGCATTTATAACTCCATCAGATTTCGCACCTCAAGGATGCATGCCTTGCAACACCGTCGATGTCCACAGTTGGTAAGACGTGGAAAATTGTTTAGCGGCTGACGCGTACAACATATTAAACATTCGCGTGACTTTTGTTTGCCGTTGCTTGTGCCTATAAGTAACGAATTTTAAGAATTTTTTAATCAGATAAAATTGGGCTGAAAAAATCTCATAAAACAGCAACAACAAACATTGTTGACGTCTAAAATTTAGACGCAAAAAAAATCTAATTGTAACCGTAACTATAAAGTAAAAGATAAGTATTATTCACAAAAACACAATTGAATTTATTTATGTATGAAAGCTTGTGCTAAAAGGCTCTAAAACTTGAACGTCAAAAATTAAGCAAAAAATACCAAAATAAAAAAAAAGAGCGCATTTCTATTGCTTAAACCATTCGATTCTATTGCTAAGGTCTTATTTTGAGAGTAATTGTGCCTACAATCTAAATTTATGGTAATACATTTTTTAATAATAAATGATTTTAGCAAATTAAAATAAATAAAATACATTCGTAGATGAACAAACACATAGAACATCATAAATAATTAACCATTGTGCCAAATAGTTTTAGAAAAAATTTCATTTAATATTAGCAATAGCTTAATTTCCATGAAAAAAAACAGTTTATTGCGATTAAAAAGGGTCAAACAAAAAACCAGTCTGGCCCAGGTTAACTAGACTAAACAAGCAGCAAAAAAAATAATTGCCATAAATCAAGCCAAAAAAAGCGAAATAATATAACAGTTTAAACAAACAGAAAAAAGTCCCTATAAAAATGAACACATAATACCTGTGACAGTGCTCGGAGGCAGGCTGGCCAATAAGTAGTTGGATGCGCTAATGGGAACGTCAACAACTCCGTTGCTACAACTGGAAGAAGACGACAAGACGACAGACGCAATGGTCAGGTCGCTGGTAGTCGAAATTTTATCGCAATTCCTTGCGGCGCCGGAAGGAGAAATCGAGCATGCGTCGGAAAAATGCATGGGAGATTTGTCAACGGGATGCTTAACCATTCCGCCAATGCCGATCGTCAACGAACCCGTATATTTGCAACAAGACTGATCACCGCTGGCATTAATTAAATCGCCGGATTTGACCACCTTATCGCCTAAAAAAAATTTTTAGGGAAAAACATTAATAATTTTTTTGTGGGGGTAGGGAATTCTTGCTGTACGATACTGACAGAATCAACTATTACATAAACTTTTTAGGAATTAAATAATGAAAGATTGTTAGTTTTCTTACAAAATTGTCACTACTGTATATTAATACTTTCTCAACACAAATACGTTGGTTTTTTTGGTATATCAAAAACAATCAGTAATATTAGGCTTAAAATCGATCTTACAAATCTTTTATTAAAAAAAGACATAGCTATTGAGTTTATATATCCGCTACATTGAATCAGTGCTAAACTAAACAAATTTCTATTGAGCGTACAACTTTTGGAATATCGATTATCCACCCTTTTTTAAGTTCAAAATAAAGCCTAAAAGACATCGACGACAAAATTCATCACTAAAGGCCGTTAATCTCGATTACTTAATTTGAGTACATTGAATGCTTATAGGCGCACAATAACAATTATATTAATATTTTGTACTTCAAAATGAGTCAAACTGTGAATTTGGTTTAAAATCATGGGAAAATGCACAAAAGAGTTAACGTTTAAAATATTCCTTTCCCGCAGCAATGTTAACGCTACTAAGACGTTAAAAAAACCAATGGTATTCAACAAAAGGCAATTTAGAGAACGCAGGCTCAAAATTTCATTTTTATAATGTTATAGACTGACATTTTTCTACATCTGTGTTCTTAAAACTTTGAGTTCAAAATTTTCATTTTTGCGTCCAATCTCTGCGTAAAAAAATTCTTAAATTAAAAAAAAGTTCAATGTTACCTAAGGAACTCAGAACTCAAAAGTTAAAAGCTTTCAAAACAGATATTAAATAAACTAAATTTGCGTTAAATACAAATTTCATTTCAAAAATTATAAACAATAATGCAGACAATGCCCGAAAATTCGTACAATGGGTATAAAATAGAAAGCTGGCTTGCTAAATTGACAAACCAAATACATTTCTATTAGATGTTTGCCAACAAAGAATGATTCAACAGTTTGGAGCAATTGATTCCCTATTCAATAAACTCTGCACTGCAGACAATAGGATGAAACTGCTGCTAAGAATTTCATTAAATTTTACATTAGCGGCAAAACCAAAACCAAAAAAACTGTTCCCAAACAGAAGGAAAAAAAACAAACAAAACGGAATTAAAGCGATGGAGGACAATCGTATAACTCATGGGAGACAAAAAAAACAAGCAGTAAATTGTATTTTAAATCATTTGTCAATGTTGTTTTTGTTATCGGCGCCTATGCGACAACTATAAAAGCAAACAAAAAATTATTAAAAATACTGAAAATAGAAAAATCATTTTTCAATAATTATTTTTCTTCATTCAAAACAAAATTGTTGGGATAAAATGATTGTTAATGTCGAAGCTTTCTAAAAAGCACAATTGAAAAGCACACTAAAATAAATATTAAGGTGAACCAAAAGTTTTCTATTTTTTATACACAGTTTTTTGAACATTTTTTTAAAAGTAATTCAATTGTTTTATATGTACATATAGTATAATATTTTATTGCGTTTGATCTGCTTTTTCATATTTTATCAAGCTAGTGTGCATTTAGCTACTTATTTTTAATTTTTCCTGCTTAGAAAAAAATATGAAAAAATTCGAAATTCGTGTACTTATACGCTATTAATGGAAGAAAGGATATAAAGCAACTGAAGCCGTTTACAAAATATGCCAAGTAGAAGGTGAAGGGACGGTTTCCATCAATATTTCACAATACTAGTACCAAAAAATTAAAAACGGTAATTTTGGGCTCGAAAATTCACCGAGTACGGGTCGACCACATACCGTAGATATTAAGGCTTTACGTAACGCAGTTGAAGCCAACCCGACAACGAGCACTCACAAACTTTCCGCTGAATTGGAAATTTCTCAAACGTCGGTTGTTGGACATCTTCACGCACTTGGAAAGATCATTAAATGTTGCCGCGAAGTGCCACATGATTTGACGGAAAACCCCTAAGCACCTAACTAAAACCCAAGCACAAAATCGTGTAAACGCTTGCAGAAAATTGCTGGAAAATCTGCATGACGACCGCTTTATTCGCCGAATTGTGGCTTGCGATGAAAAATGGGTTTATTTCAGTAATCCGAATAAGCAAAATCAGTGGTCAAATCAAAAGCAAATAGTGGAACGCGAGTTTTTCGCCACTAAGAACAATGAGTGGTATTGCAACGGAATCGCACAACTGGCCGATAGATGGATTCAAGCTATAAATTCAAATGGCTTTTACTTTGAAACTTAAAGTTGTGTTATATTATTAACGTTGAAAGTTTAATAAAAAAATAGAAAACTTTTGGCTCACCCTTTATAAAATATAAAACAATATAACCAAAACGAGCAAATAAACTAATGCCACAAATAATAGGACTTCAATTATCACTAAAGGTTATTTAGCTTAAACACATTTAATAAGGTCCGGGTCCTTCAACGACTATAATTTACATTGTATTTCAAAATAGTCTAACAGCAATAATAATTACAAGTTAATTTTTTCTGGAAAAAATACGCGATGACCTATGGCTAGCATAAGAATAAAATAGCTTGCGAATGAAAAAATTTCAAATTGTCCGTCAGGTCTTATTAAAATTTATATAACAACGTTTTTTAAAAACCGATCCTTACAACGAATGTTTTCAGTGTCCTAATTTAAATCTCACGCCAAACATCTTTGATAATTGATTTTTTGATAAAATAGTCGAGCCAAAGACATAAAATTGACAAAACCATTCGCAATTCCGTTTTTTTAGCACACCAGCCGATCAGTTCTCCGATTAGATAATTCAGCCAACATACTTACGCACCGAAGGAGTTTCAACTGTTGTCAAGATTTTGAAAAACAAACTATATTCTTCATTGTTTCTTTATAAGAAAATATTTTAACCATTTTTTCAAAATCGCTAAAACATTATAAATTCAAAAAAAATTTACTCAATGCTTTGTACGTTGAAAATTCAGGCGCCAAAACGTTGCTGCCAATTGTTGAGCCGATTGTGCAAACTGAATGCGAAGCACTTTGTGTCTTTATGTTTTGGTCTCTCTCCAGGTGTAAATGTAAGTTCGAATCCGTCGAAACACCGCTCGGATTACAATGCAGCGATTTGCCGTTTAGTGAGTCATTTGTTCTAAACGGAAAAAAGTTAATGCACTCACAAAAAATAAAAACTATTTTTTATGTAATTTGAAAAAAAAAACAATTAAGGCGAATTCAAAATAAATCGTTAAATTTTGCGTTATGCGACAAGCTACAACAATTTTCGTCCCTTGCTTTAAACTGTAAAAAAAGTAAACATAAACTCAAAATTACATGTCACACATGATCAAAAATTAAGACCTCAAATCTAACAAAAAAAGTAATGAAAATACTAGAAAAAAATAAGTTATGTAAACAATGATTATACCTCATAGTTTGGCAAACCTTTTTAACATAAATCACATGACACTTTACTAAGAAACATTAATAAAAGTAAAATTTACTTTAATCCCTCCAATTGAAAAACAAATTCTTTAGCGCTGGCAGCGGTGTTGAGTGAAGATTGTGGCGCCGTACAAGGTGTAGTTGTGCGACGCTCTACTGACCGCTGCTGTGGCTGATGACCATTTTCAACGCTATCAAAACTTTTGCCGTCCTCTCCCTTGTTATTTAGGCCAAAACTGCGGCCACCAAATAAGCCGGACGAAAAATGCCTTGATATTGAGCTTTGGCTCCGAAAATTGCTAAAACGCAAAAGTAATAAAAAAAAAGAAATAATTGCAAAATACCCAGCATTAGCAGAACTCCGTGCCGAAGGCGTCGCAATATTGTTCAGAAAAGTGATCAAGTTGAGACGTGAATTATTGAACGGCTTTGAGCCAACCGAAGGCAGTCTGGAGTGAGTCGTGCCGGAGAAAGACTTTTTTCGCTTGCTTCTCTTAAAAAAACCGGAAGAGTTGGTCGTTGATTTTAAAGGAACTGTACTTGAGGAGTGAGCACTCAAGTGCTCACTCGACTCGAGCCACTCATCCATTATGACATTCTCGTCCGACAACAAATTCTCTGAGTCATTCTAAAACATTGTGGTAAAACAAAAATTGATTCGTTTGGTTAATCATTCTTAGCATTAATTGAATTTTACGTATATGAATCAAAATGCCAGAAAATTTAAAAATTTTTGGCTTAAACTAAACAAAAAATTCCCGCTTGAGAGCTCGTTAATTACTGTTAAGATATATGAAAGTAAATAGAAAAAAATTGACGTAATAAATTATACATAAAATTTTAATTGCAGTACATAAATAATTCGACCCAATTTTGTGTTATGGTATTGATTTAGCTAAAATTTAATAACTAATGTTTGCTTTATTGTCAATAAGGAATCCAAAATTACTAAACGCAGAAACTTAATAAAGCAAAACCTAACAAATGACTTACAGAATCTTCGGCCGCTGGATCCGCAACCGTTGCTCCATTGTCAACAGAAGAGCACGCCGACGCAAACAACGACTGCAGTTCGGCGCTGGAACACTGCAATAACGCCTTTTTGTCCTCATCTTCCACTAGCGCCACAACAGGCAAATCTAAAGCTAAATCAGACTCTGCCTTTTTTTGTGGTACCGCCTTCGTCGACGGCAATGAAGTGTCTTCGACATTCTCGGCGCACTCTATTACAGTGCCGAGATTCTTTCGCGTATTGCGACAACTCATCTATAGATAAAAAAATTTAAAACTGCTAATATTTCAATTAAAATCCAAACAAGCGAAAATTCGACACAAAAAGTATAGAGGTATTGGTTTATGAAACAAAGCAAAAAAAACTTCATGCGTCGTATCGTAAAACTAAAGGCAATAACGAATTTTTACGAAGGATGTGCTTCCTAATTTAGATTGAAGAATATGTCTCACTTTTTAAATAAATTGTTTTCAAAACGGCTCTAAATTGCCAAAAACAATTAATCTTTCACAACAAAATCAAAGTAAGATAAGTAAACAACTGACTTTTGCGAGCTGGAATATCGAATATCGCAAATTATTGCGTGTCAAATTTATTAATGTAAAGTGCCTCAAACCCAACAGAGATTAAAAAAACTGTTAAGAAAAAATTTGGAGAACATAAAGAAATCTTTAAAGGAGACTTCTATAAGATATGAACCAGATGGAAAATGAAAAGAGAAAGACCAAGAAAACACAATCAATAAAATACGACAATATTAATTGCGCTGTTTGTTTACAAAAGAGGTATTTTAGAGGAAAGTGAACAATTTAAAAGAGTTCAACCGGAGAAAATGTAGAATACTAATGAAATGGTGGCTGGACAAACGACGATTCGCGGCAATTTCAACTCGCGACAGTCAACTCGCAAAATTTCAGACTTTCAAAATCGATTTGTGACGCTTTTAAGTTACGGTATTCAAAGTGACTTATTGCAAAATGAATGCAAATAATTGCCATTTATCGTGAGTTAAAAATTGTGACTTTTAAGTAGAGCAAATCGATATTGTAAAGTGAACAATTTGCGAGTTGACATTGCCGTGAGTTGGTTATTTACCATGATATGATGGCTACAGTATGCAATAGTCATAGTTTTTAAATGTCTTAGATAGAAGCCCCGCGAAAAAAGCACAAAACTCGAAAACAATTTACTCATACAGCCAAACACAAAAGCGATAAAATTATAAAATTGTACGTTGGTAAGTTCACCATTGCAATCATTTAAACAAATTTCAATTCACAAAATGCAATTTGCACTCCAATAGAATATGCTAAAAAATTTTGTGAAAGTGCAAATTTTTTCTCCGAATTCTCGTTGACTAATTTAGGCTCGACGCGGCGTTTGCGTTCCACTTTAAAAAACATGGAATTGAAAACACTAAAAAATAGTGAAAACATTATATTTAAAAGTAAATGGTAAATTTTAGGTAAGTAAAAATTCAAACGAAATAAATTTTACGGCTTTTAACAAAAATGAATACCATAAATTCAATTGATCCTCGAGCAAGAGTATTTTGTTAACTTTTCTCAAATGGCAAAAAAAAAAGGTTAATGGGTGGCGGTAAAACACAACAGAATAGAAAAGAGTATTTTATAATTAAGCAGAACATTTTCGATCTTTGGCAATACCTCCATTGTGATTTTGGGAAAAATACATTTTTGGAAATATTAACATTTGTTTTTTTAAATGAATTAAAACCGATATAATAACGGTTAAAGGAGTGACCGTCGATTTTTTTAGCTAAAAAAATCGTCTGGCCAACAGAGCAAAAACGCGTAACGATGTTTGAGAAACCCAAAATACGGACCAAGCCGAATTAGAGTAAGGCCTTCTTTATCCTACAAAATCTATCCTTTAACCATTGTGAAGAATCCAAAAATTCAATTTATGAGAAACCAGATGGAACAAAGTAATATATGGTGATAACAGGAATTCGTCTTAAAACGTTTAGTTAATTGAGTAAAACCACAAAAACGGCTAAAACTGATTTTACTGCAAATGATTAATAAGTAATTATCTGTTAAGCCAGAATATTGCACAATAATTAGAAAAACAGCTAATTCAATAATAAAGTCGACTAAGTAAACATAGTAAATCGACAAAATATAATTAAAAAAATTTTTATAATTGAATCAATAAATTAAAAAAAATGGTGTCCACATTGCAGACAGTCGCCAAAATGACACAAAAAATCAAAATGAGACGGTTTCAGCGAAGATTTCTTCTAAAAACAGCTTTGTCAAAAACAAAAATTGTACAAAAACCAATCTGCGTAGAAGCTTTTGTCCAATTTTAGGCGACTCGACTGCCGATTGGCTGTTCATTTTTTTGGCAAGAAATTAACCTGAATTTGTGGCATTTTGCATCATTTTTAAATTCGATTTTCATTTTTTGGTTTTTGAGTTTTAAACCAAAAAATTGCCAAAATTTATGTATTCTGTACCGGTAGAAATCAAGATAGAAAAAATCAACAGATTTTATCCGAGAATCGACGGATAGAAAAATCCGCGGATTTTTATCTGTAGAAATAACGATAACCAATCCGAGGATCATTTAATTGGCGAATATTATTTTTCAAATATTTTCACGTTGACATTTAAAAAATTTGAATTTTTATTTTATTTTTGACAAAAATTTTGTTTATAAAGTAAATTTTGTTTATTTTTGCAGTGTTTACATTTTACTATGATGCATTTCATATATTTTTGCATTGAAAATGAAAACGCTTGTAGGTTTCCTCCTCGGACATCATATTTATGATATTTGTACGTAGAGAGTAGATTTTTAAAGCACGTTGCGTCGCCTCTTCCTCTTTAATATTCATAAAGCGAGCGGCCATAATTATTAGAAATAGTACTAAAACAAACAATAATTAGACAAAATAAGACGAAACAAAAGAAATTGCAAAAAAAGTATGCAAAATAGCATAAAAATTCGGTGGATAAAAATTTTTATACACCTCCCTAGCTGTATAGAATTTGTGGATAAAATCCGCCGATTAATCTTTATTTCTACGAAAATAATCCGGCGATTAATCAGTGGATTTTTTTTCAAACGATCCGCCGATTTTATCTTTATTTCTACCAATTTTTTTACAGCGATAAAATCCGCCGATTTATCCGTAGATTCTCGGATAAAATCCGCCGATTTATCTTTATTTCTACCGGCACAGAATACATAAATTTTAGCAATTTTTTTTTGTTTTTAAATTTGACAAATCAAATTTTGGCATTTTTTAAAAAGTTACGGTAGTTTTTTAAAAAAAAATATTGGGTTAAGGAATAAGTTTGTTCGGTTTTTTTCAAAAAGCTTTATTTAAATAAATTTGTTTTTTTTTGGCAAAGTGTTTATATACTTTTGATAGCGCTTTTTCTGCTCTACAAAACTGTGTTTTTAGATTTTTCTAAAAATTTAATTTTTTCCTATTTTTCAAGCTTAGAAATGGAATACCCAAAATCAGCATTTTCGACACCTAATTTTTTTCGCATTTCATCGCGGTCAAAAAACAGCTAAAGCCGCTCGGGACATATGCAACGTTTTTTTGCTTCATATTGACGTACAGGCTCCATTTCTCATCCCCCGTGACGATTCGGTACAGAAAACGCTGTTTATTACGGCGTGTTGCTCGATGGCGGGCGAGGTCAGCGATTTGAAGGCGATTTTCTTTGTTGATTTCGTTGAGCTCGTGGGGCACCCAGGCTCCGAGTTTTTCAGGCAAATCCCATCGAATGAAGATGATTGAGGATCGTCTTTTGATCGCAGTTAATTTTTTCGGCCAATTCACGACTTGTTTGGCGACCATCTTCCTTCAAAAGCGCCTTGAGATGCTCCTCATCGAATTCTGCAGGTCGTCTGCTGCGAGGCGTGTCGTCGAGGTCAAAGTCGCCTTTTTTGAACTTTGCAAACCATTTTTATGCTGCGCGCTCGCCTATATTGAAAAAACCGAACGAACTTATTCCTTAACTCAAAACAATGTAATAATTTATTTTCATAGGTTTTGGACATAAATTTGATTTTTTTTTATCGTATTCATGTCTCGTCCACATGCAAATATATGGTGGCTTTGGACGGCAGATCGCCGACGGTCACCGTATAAGCCAGGTGCCTAAGAAACCCCGCCAACACCAAAGACCACACTGATATTGTTGTTAAATTGTTGTTAATAAAATAAATAAATCAAAGCACCAAGCAGTAAAAGCTGTCTTATTTTGCGAAAAAAAGCAACATGTTTAATTTTAAAACATTAAAAAAAAACTCTTTAATCTGTTGTCGTAAGAACTAATGGCTAATCAAATTAAGAGGTAAACCAATTTTGGCTATAATTCAGTTTTTTTCCTAATCTTGAAATATTGGGTTTAAAGTCAAATTGAGGTTTTTTATTTACAAATTAAAAAGAAAATGCTTTAAAATTTTACAATATATTTACAAAAACTCTTAAATATTTTATTTTATAATTTGAACAAAAAAGATAGGCGAACCCAAATGATTGGAATTATCGCAAGCATTCTTTGTCGTTGAGCATTTTCTGAATTTTGTTCTGCGCTTCTTTGTCCTCCCAGAACATTAACTCATTCTTGTGTTGGCAGTATTTGCCTTCTTCATTGAATCCGCTGGGACACTTAGGAACTGAAAATTGTAATTACAATGAGGCCGTCTTCCCGCGGATAGTCAAACAAGGGGAGTATTGAGGCGAAGTCCATTTGTCTCTGCCTGGAAGGGAAAAAATGTTTCCGGAAAGGGGGGAGCTCTATGTTTGACTGAGTTCGGTATTTTTTTACTTATTTCAGTATTCTATTTTTTGATTTCTCGTCTCCGGCAAGGAATTTTAAGACAGGCAGACCTTTCCACTAGTTTTGCCCCAAAAGCACTGCACCCCTAATGCGGTTGGGTGTGAAGGGGGCGTTGTTTTTAATAAGGTGAGTCTCCTACCCTTATCCATTTTGCAAAGTTGCGTAGAATTTTTTTCAAACCTCAATTTGTTAAGCCTCGTGATTAAAGCGAGCTGGAAGGTCAAACTTTGGAAAAAATTTTGGGAAGATTGACAACAATGACTCCATAATCTTACATAATCTCTTTTCTTCACATTTGAATCATAAACCAGTTTTTTGATTATTCAATGAAATTTTTGTAAGGTAATAATGAAGGATTTTCCGGTTTACTTGCAAAGGACTACACAGAATGCGGATCTTTTTTTGTCTAAATTGGGAATTGTTTTCTTGAATTTTTCTTTATTAAAATTTGAAAAGACATACAACATCGCCCATATAGCAAGAACCCATTGACGCACAAACATTGCGGTGATCCATTGTCTGTGTTTTCGTGATCGCAATAGGTGTTGGGACACCTTGAAGAGCACTCGACGTTTTTTGAACAACCATATTCACCTGGCCACAGTCTCCTAAAGATGGATTAATTTACTGTTTTCGAATTTCGTATATAATTCAAAATGTTTTTTTTTTGTTATGCTACGCGTACATTGAACTTTTTTGAACGAAAGATTTTTCGTCTTAAGTTTTGCGTTTTGTGTCAAATCTACTTTTAATAAAACAACAAAATTTAGACGCTAAATTTTTTTGAATTTAAACTGAATTAAGAATTAAAATTATTGCGTTTTTCTGCACAGACTTTGGAAGCAAAGCACAAAAAAAGTTTGACGTATTACATAATACGCACTCTGCATTGGCGACAATTATTCTTTTGCACTGCGCGATCCCTATGTAGTTTTTACAGAAGTGATATTAAGTTAAGGCTTAGGCTTAGCAAACTTGTTCCTTACAGTTGTTCTACAGTACTCCATTGCTTTATGGTTTTTTTTTTTAAAGAAATGACTTCCAAGTTGAAGCCTAAAAGCCTTACCTAACAGTATCTTTAAAAGTTAATTTTGTAATTAAGTGTATTCGCCAAACACATAAAAATTACGTAGTCGATGAAGTTGCAACTTACCATTTGACTTGGTCATTGTTAATACAACATTATTATAATTGAGGGCTGCAAAACCTTTCTAAATCCTTATTGGAAAACTGTTAAATTTCTTCAATTATTGTCTTACATTTTGCATTTATCGTTTATACACTTCTCGTTTGGCAAACATGTCTTATCGGCGTCAAAATTTGTTATCACATCTTTTTTGTCGTAGCGCTTATGGCGTCGGGAAGCGCTGACGCAATTTCTGTCCACAATCGCACTATACCAAACTAAAGCCTTCACATTTAATAAGGCTATGGAAGCTCCAAGTCTAAACATACTTGGATGTTGGTGTTTTGCGTTCCCATTGTCTGACACATCGTCATTCAACGGTTGAGGTTCCTCAGTTGAAATTACTGGATAGTAGAGAGGCAATCGGCGCGTTGCACTCATCACGAATTTACAAGGCAAACCGTATTGGTCACACGCTCGCCGCGCTCGTTCCCACAAATTTGTGTCCGGCTCACGACACGTGGCGCCATTCGAAAACGAGCCAGCGACGCAAACACAAATTTTTTTCACACACTGAGCATAAGAATTGGAAAATCCTTTGCATTCTGATGATCGTCGACACCTAACTCCCGGCATAAGCATTTCCGGAAACCGTATTGCCGGAGCTAAATAGCCTTATTTGGTTTGAAAGTATTTTATTCACTATCAAAATGGCAATATATTTACCTGAAGACGACGCACAACATATTCCTGACTGACACGTTGAACCGTAGGGACAAGTTGCGTCATACGAGCAACGACACATGGGATAATGGCCAGACAGACATGTAGTTGGGTTGAGATTGTTTGAAAGACTGCAACAACCGCCCATTGATGAACAACTAAATTGATTGCGTCATTTTGAGTTTTGTCAATAGCATAGACTAAGCCTAAGCCTAACAAATCTATAATTTTTGCTTTTGTGTTTGTCAATTTGTCAAAAATTTGATTGAACACAACATTATCAGCATGTGATTTTTCAACTTTTCTTTTGCACAGACAGACAGACAGACAGACAGACAGCCAGTGATTGTTTCAGAGAGAATAAGTGTCACTGTAGCATGCATTTTTTTTTTATTCAATCAGTTTTATGGAGTTAAATATTATTTTGTTTAGAGAGAAAAACATATCTGCTAACAGTAACTGTTTCTATCAGTTTTGTCAATTTTTTGGAAGGAAAGCGATTTGTTTTGGGTTGAAACTGGAGATAAGATATGTAATTATAGGCTCTGGGAAAAAAAAAACAAAAAGATGCATGGAAATTATAACCAAAAAGACATTCATTTCCACGAACACAAAAGAGAGGCCAAACAAGAACACGCAAAATTCAAAAAAAAAAATTTTTAAATAACGGAATACATTTTTCTTCACAAATTTCTGACGTAAATATAGTAAACAACACAAAAATGTACCGTAATACGAATAAAAATTGTAAAATAATTATAATAATTTTTTAAATTTGCGTCTTTTTGTATGGCGTTGTCTTGTCTGTGTGCTTTATTGTCCGCACACCTTAATTCTAGAATCACCATTACTGAATAGTTTATGATTTAAAAAAAATTTAATGGCTACCAACTGAGTATATAATACAAAAGTTACATATTAGCAGTGGTATAAACTCAGCAAAAGATGGAAATGTTTATTATTATTGCCGCAATGAGAGTAACGGATCTTTTTTCGTTCTGATGACTAACTCTAAGCAAAAGCGTATCAATAAATTTTTTCAAAAAATTAAATCAATTTACCCATAACCAGAAGGACATTCATTTCCACGAACACAAGTTTGTATGGCTCGACCGCCGTCGGGACAAACGGGTAATGGCTCTGGACAACACCCGTTACCTAAAAAATTAACAAGCATAACATATTCATTAAGTGTTTATAAAAAGTGATTTTACCATCACAAAAATAACCAGAAGGACAATCGTTTCCAGTACCACATGTACTCGATGGAAACTGTCCGTTCATTGAGCAAACCGGCAGTGGACAACAGTATCCGTCTTCACAGCTCTAAAAATTGTAAGAGACTGAATCAACTGCAAAACGTTAAAATCCAAAAAAAAAACTACGGTTCCCGACGGACAAATGACCGCTCGACCGTCATTCACCATCCGACACTTTTGTACCGCCAGATTGCCGCTTGACCTGCAAGCTGGTAAAGGACAACAACCGCCAGAACGAGTACATTGAAAGCCTGGTGGGCAGATATTTATCATAACAGGGGATTCGTCTCGTGCAACTAAATGTGAAATTGGAGTTGCAATCAACTGGGGAATAGGCGGCTCAAATAGACGAGAAGCAGAAGGTGTAATCATATGGGAAATTGGATGGGGAGTGCAAAACGACACCGCCAAAGTGTTCGGATAGTGTGTTTGACCGTACTGCACACGGGCAATTGAAGGAATCGGCGGCGCGTCCAAACTGTAGCTATAACAGCGCGGAAGTGCACAACACACTCCACCAATACAGACACTGCCGGCTGGACAAGGTAGAGCGCAGCTAAACAATTTTTTTAATATAAAATTGACTTACATATGTCTTTAAGACAGCCACAGATTGGCTTACCTTCCAAGGGCTAGCTCTCCGGTTGGACAGAGTGGAAGTGGACAACAACCACCGTCGATGCACTCCAAGCCGGGACCACAACCCGTTAGGGGTCTGCACGCCGAATACGCCAACACTCCCGTCCGACGACACAAAGGCAACGGACAACACAATCCTTCAAGGCATGCGGTGCCAGCTAAAATAAGTCAAAAGTTGAATATTTGTAAGCAAAATGGAAAATTTTTGATACTGACATACTACAGTATTGTATGACATCCTACAGTATTGTATGACATCCTACAGTATTGTATGACATCCTACAGTATACATCCTACAGTACCCTACATCCTACTTGACGCCAAGCCTATCAACTTTTTTCCTTGAAATTTAATATTTTTTTAAAATTTCTTTACATTTTTTTTTTAAATTTCTCTCATGTCTTTTGTGGAAAATTGTAAAGTAATTAATTTTGGTCATTTTAAATATGATTTACGAGAAATTATTTATGTTTTAATAACACAGAAACTCAAAACTTACGGTAACACAAATCTGCGCCAGAAATACAGCGCCGCGCCGCTTGAACACCACTTGGACAAAATGGAATTGAGCAACACCCACCGTTCGAACACTCATATCCAATTTCACAGTTCTGTAAACAAGTCATCCCAGTGCGCGTCAAAACTATAGCCGCACCAATTTTTTTTTAATTTTTTTAATTTTATTTAATTTATTATAAAAAATAGGATTTAACCATTGTTTAGAGGATCTAAAATAACATATAATCACATAAATTGTATATTATTTTAAATTACTATTTTTGAAGAAATTTTATTAAATATCAAAAAACGGTTTTTTTCAACCGCGTCAAAACTATAGCCGCATTTGGGTTTTTAACACTTTATTTAACATTATGTTTATTTTTTTTCAATTAATGATTATTTTTAAGAATATGCCACGTAATTGTAAGCTTACTGAACGCGAAAAGGGTCAAATCGAAGCGTTGCGAAGCAAGGAGTTGGGTTTCGTGAAATTGCCCGCCAAATTGAACGTTCTGACAAAGTCGTAAGAAACTTTTGCGCAAACCCAGCTGCGTATGACTCAAAACGAAGCGGAGGACGCCCGAAGGTCCTCTCTGACCGTTCCTCTCGCCGAATCGTCAATTTAGCCTCCAATTTGACAAAGAATGCTACGCGAATTCGGGCGGTAATGAACTTGAATGTTTCGAAGTGGACAGTTTTGCGAGCCATAAATGCAAGCCCAAACATTGTTCGATCTAAAATGAAAACTGCGCCCAAATTAAAACTTTGCCACAAAGAAGCCCGAGTAGAATTTGCTCGAAATAATATGAGGACCAATTGGAATACGGTTTATTTTTGAGCTTAATTATAAACATAACATGTTTTATCAAAATTTTTGCTTTGTTAGTTAAGTTTGAGTTATTCGGTTTTAGGTCATCTTTAGCGATGTAAAGAATTGGAACTTAGATGGCCCGGACGGGCTGAACAGTTACTGGAGAGACCTCCGCAAAGAAGGGAAGTACGTTTCTTGCCGCAACTTTGGGGTTGGCTCATTGATGGGGCGCTTTTTCATCCAAAGGCACGTTGGAATTGGTGTTTCCCTCCATGCGTATAAACAGTGAGGAGTACCAAAGGGTTCTTCACCAAAGTTTGCTGTTATTTGTCCGACAATTTAGAAGGATTCCGTTTGTTTATCAACAGGACAACGCGTCATCCATGTTAGCCTAAGCATAAAAGAATGGTTTGCACAAAAAAAAATTACAGTTATGGATTGGCCGGCGTGCAGTCTTGATTGTAATCCCATTGAGAATGTTTGGGGTATTTTAGTTCGTCGGGTTTATGCCGATAATCGCCAATTTAACAGTTGTTAAGCGGAGCTTGAGACTCGAACTCTTCCAAAATTTAGTCCGCAGCATGACGAACCGTATTTTTTAGTTGATTAGTAAGAATGGCGGTTTAATTGATTATTAAACATGTTAAAATGTTATTTTTGTTAAATAAAGTGTTAAAAACCCAAATGCGGCTATAGTTTTGACGCGGTTGAAAAAAAATCGTTTTTTGATATTAAATAAAATTTCTTCAAAAATAGTAATTTAAAATTATCCAATTTGATGTGATTATATGTTATTTTAGATCCTCTAAACAATGGTTAAATCCTTTTTTTTATAATAAATAAACAAAATAGAACAATTTTAAAAGAAAATTGGTGCGGGGCTATAATTTTGACGCGCACTGCATAATAGAGTGTTGGGCGCACAAAAAGGAGCGACAAAAAATTTACATTAATGTCCAAAATTATAAAAAAAAATATTTTTTTTAAGCTAACATTTGTTTTTGAGGCTCTTCAACAAAATGAGGTCGTAAAAAAAATAGCAGAAAAAAAATACTGCACAAAAATGAATAAAATGTTTTTTTTGACGTTTCTTTAGTTTTCTCTCTTCTCTTTAGTTTGCCTCGTCCCCTTTTTTATATTTCAGAAATAAAGCACATACCAAACCATCAGTACACGGGATTACTGCGCGAACGCCATTTGAACACACTGGAAGACGACCGCCCAGATTGTTAAGCCGAAGTGAACTGGCGCCATAGGGCAGCGCGTTGGCGTTCGGCTGGCAACAAAGCCCCGAATAACATTTGCCATACCCTCGACTCTCCTCAATCTCGTTCTCGTTGCACGTTGGATAGTGATCGAGCATTACGACGTCATTACTCCGCTCCTGTGTGCCTTGGCTTTGACAGAATTTTTTTGCAGAATAACCTGTCTATAATAATGGATTTTTGATATAATTTTTTTATTTTTAATTTGAAAAAGAATAAACAGTGCTTTTATGTGAGTCTAAACTGTGACCATTTGATTAGGTTTAATCCCACGCAGATTTGAAAGCAGGCGGAGTTTTATTAGGCGCAGAAAAAAATTTTATATTCAAATTCAGTTAAATTGTTTGGAAAATTTTAATAATTGTAAACCAAACCGTAAAATTGCATTAAATTGTTTCGGATTTGGAGTAAATTATTTAGTAAAAATAGTTTAGTTTGAAAGAGATTTGTGGCGCGACTTAGTTTGTGCCTTACTGAACTCAAAGAATTTAGAAATAATTTTTGAATTTTTTTTTTTGGAATTTGTCTGAGGTTTAAATTGAAGTTGGGGAGTTTAGCCTTAGACAACTCTGTTGTCATTATTCAAATTTTTACAGAAGGTTTCTTTTCTATTATAAGCTCCTCTCAATTGAAAGGTTATCTATTAGGATGATTGACAAATAGAATCTCCAGGGTGTTTATTATAGGGGGAATACGGTTGGTTTACGCCAAAAAGTACGGCAAAGCTTTGTAATCTGTGAAATATTGGTCTGATTACCTGTTTTTTTTTTTTTTTTAGCAAAATCTTCAAAACAAAAGTATTTTTGTACTTTATAACCAAATTTTTATGTTTTAGCATAAAAATAAGGAGACAAACAACGATTTGCCGCAATGTCATATTCCAATAAAAACATTTACTTTTCTCGTTGAGCGCCGTGCCAAATGGAACAAATATGCCAAAACACATGGTTTCTGCGCTCATTTTTGCAATTCCGCACTTTCCAAAACTTGAGTTTGTTTAAAAACCGGAAATTCACTTAGACGTTCGCGCCTATCCCAACATTCATATCTTTCGGTGGGTTTTGCAAAAACGCTTTTGAGTATGTTCTTTTTATATTTTGTGCTTTCTCGTAACAAAACACTGGGATTTTACTTGCAGAATAGATTTTAAGTTGATCATTTTGTAAGTCATGTTTTAAGCCAAATAATTGTGAGCTGAACAGACATTTTGTGAGACATATTATAAGCCAAGAAAATGTATGTTTAATAAATTTTTACAATGGCTGAAAGTTTAATTGACTGAATATTTGCAGGTCTGGCTTAGGCTTAGGCTTATCTTAAGGTGAGGCATAGGTTTAGGCTTAATTTAAGATTGCAGACCTTGGTCGCACTGACTTTTTAGCTAACCACGCTTAAGCTGGGCCATAACAGACAGGACAAATTTTAGAATTTCTTAGCTAAAAAAAAAAAAGTTTTTAGCATGACAGACTTTCTTTCGAGCAGACCTTTCGTGAAACTGTATCTTTTATTTTAGCGTGCAGACTTTTCGAGAATATTTTTAGGAGCAGATTTTAGCATTGGAGACTACTAACCATACGGACTTTTTGTCTGTAATATATTTGGCTAAACCATCATCACCCAAAATTTTAGCGTTGGTTTCACGCTGGAGGGATATTCAATTGTATAAACTGTTTAAATTGAAATTCTTAACGAAATAAAACGAATTTTTAAATGTCTTTTTGCCAAATTTTTTATTGTCCTACTTAAACAATTGTTGGTTTAGAACATCCGCGGACAAAGCTTCTGATTGCACACGGCGGCTACAACAACTTCTTGGAAGCGTCCCAAGCCGGCGTTCCCGTCATTCTCATGCCACTTTTTGCAGATCAATTTATTAATGCCCAGCGAGCGGAATGCTTTCAAACGACGCTAACGCTGAACAAATTGGCATTGACTGCGGGACAGATTGTCAATAAAATTATCAAACTGTTGAATGACTTAACGTAAATTGGTTTTGCTATTCTTGTGAATGTGCAACAAAAAGGAATATACTCAGCTAATGTCGATGTCCTCCTTTTTATTTAGTATAATAGAGAACAGCAGTGCTTTAAGTTACATTTATGTCCAAAATATATCTATGCAGTTTCTTTGTTTAGGATTACACAAGCAATTTGCAGAATCAATTGAAAAATAATTTTTGAATTACAGTAAACAGTTTTAGTGTATTTTTCAGAATTTTACCTGTTTTCTGTTTTTTAAACCATGCGAGTAATGTTTTGTGAAATCATTTTGGACTCAAACAAATTTTTTAGGTTGAAATCAATAACTAAAAGAGCTGGAAATCTGTTACCGCTATGGCCATAACAGAAGTCAGTTAAGTGATTTTATAAGCAGTCAGAGAAGTAATTTGCATTAGAGAGGGAATTGAAATGCTCTGTTAACAATTGCGCAATAATTCGATTTATTCTAAAATGAGACATGACAGGGTATCGTTTAAAAACTTAGGACTGGCTGGATGACAGACCCAAGAGCACTTTATTTTTTAAAACCTAGGAAAATATTCATTATAGTAAAGATGTTTTCAGGAAAATAGGAACCACCTTTTTTTTATAACTTCATAACTCGGCTTAGGCCTCTTTGTGGATATCCTATAAGATAATTCTTATTTGCGCCTTTGCAAACATCTAAATGTTGAATTAAAATGCGAAGTCTATAAAAGCCAAATGTCCGAAATTGTATGAAACTTAATTGTATGAAAACAAATTTGATTTTTTAAGTCGTTTAGATATTTCAAAAACGCCAAAAGGTTAGCGCGGATGCTAGCGACAAACCGCCTGTCAAAAAATTGAAAGACGAAAAGGGACGAATAAATTCAAAAAAAAATTCGAAAAGGAAAACGAAATGAACAGAGTATACAGTCGTAATATTTTTAATTGATCATAAATAAAATCATTCAAACATCTGCCCGGTTAGCTCAGTCGGTAGAGCACCAGGCTTTTAACCTGGTTGTCACGGGTTCGAGCCCCGTATCGGGCTGTTAATTTTTTTCTCAAATTTTACAGAAATTTTTTGTTTTACAGAAATTTTTTTAATTTTTCGAATCTGAAAGTGTTGAGAGGTTTTTTTTATCCGGTTTTCGGAAAATAAAATTTTGTATTGTCGCATCTTTTCTACAATTTTTAAAGTCTTTTACAATAAAACGATTGCAAAAGTTGTACACTACGAAATCAATTAATTTATTAAAAAAAATTTTGCACACCTGCTCTTTATCAATAAGATTATTGCATTATATCACTTAAAAAACAACATACATACATCAAATATTTGTTGAACTTTAAGACTTAGCAAATACTGGACGTGACTTTTGTAACTTTATTTTTACAATTATTGTATGTTTGGGCGTTTTTCCTTGTTTTTGATGTTGATAAAAGAACCAATTTTAATACAAAACAAATCAAACATTAAAAATGCTTTGTATGTAGTGTAATTAATGTTTAGCTTTTGATTTTACTAATAAATTTATTATTTTTTAATTTTTAATTTAGACATCATGAAAGATTTTTTGGCGATTTACAATAACAAACTTGAAACAAGTTAATTAATAGTATAGTCTGTATTTTTAACATTTGGTTTAGTTTTAAGTGATAAATAATTTTAAGCAAAAAATTTGAAATTTTAACTTTTTTTTACAAAAATTTGCAAGGTTTGCAACACGTTAAAAACCACTACTGTTGACAGTAAAGAATCGCTACAGAACTTCTTTTTGGAAAAAAATTTGAGGAAAAACGAAATAAACAGATTATAGCGTTCAATTTACAGTCAGAAGATCGTTTTAGGACCAAATTTAGAAGGTAATTTGGAAAAAATATTACAGTATCGTAAAATTTTAGGCCAAAAAAAATGAAAGGAAACATGGGTTATAGAGGATTCTATAAGGGACACAATCCTGGCAATATTACTTGTGATTTTGAGATGTTATTTAAATTGATTTTGAAGTTTACACATAATATAGCGTTTCTGCCAAAAAAACGATTTAAAGGTTTGGTTTAAACAATATGTGGGCAATTTTAAGCTATTTATAGTACAAGCTAAACAATACTTTGCGTAAAACCATATTTTAAGTTTTTTTTCCAACTTAGAATTCTAAATTAAATATTACATTTACCATAAGTTGCACTTATACGGTCTACATATAATTTCTCGATTTAAAACTGTATATGCATTTTATAGCCCAATTTTTAATGCGCCTTCAAAATTCAAACCCCATTTTGCTTTAGTTCAGTAGTAAAACAAAAATTTTAATATCAAAAGGGTATTTATTAGTTTCTGATGGAAATTTTTAGCAATAAAATTTGCAATTTTTTTTTCGAAAAAATTATTACATACCGGACAGTAATAAGCAGGACAACAGTATCCGCCCTGATAGCAGCCATAACCACTGGGGCATCCGGTCCCAAAGCTTCTCGGCGAAGCATTGCACCGCGTCGTAATCGGTCTGCCGTAGGGACAAATGTTTGAAACCTTTTTTGACTCCCTTGAAATATCCCGGGAGTTCGACCCCGACGATGAAGACATTGAATGTGACTGTGAGCTAAACATTGCATTCCCCCGGCGGTTGGTTGAAGTAAAGAATGGCTGATTAATAGCTTTCATTGGCGCCGACATTCTATTCCGATTCTTTGTGTAGGGACAACATTTGTTGTAGCGAGACACGCAGTAGGTCTCGTTCGGACAACTTCCACAACGTCCAATTGGCGCGACGTTTGGCGCATTTGGACAAGCGTTGACTAATGGGACTTGAAGTGTTTGCACAGAATTGCTGTCCGACTTTTCGTAGGGCGAGGATTCGTGCATCGAAACATTCACAATAATTGTTCCCATCGAAGGGACAAGATTGTTGACGACCGGAATTGTGGGAGCAGTTGTTGTTTTTGGACAACAGCCAATGACCGCTTGACACATGTGTCCTAAAATTGAGTTCATTAATTCGGTTTTGATTTAATAAATCTAATAAAGATTATGGAAATTAGGTTTTATTTTGTGTTTACCTACAGTATTTATTTACGGAAAGGGGATACGTTGACGCCGGACGTTTTGGCGCCTTTTTTATGACATTCATTTATAGAGATAAACAGCTATTTTCCACGTCTTTCTCGTTCCTTTATACTTTGCTTCAAATTGAAAAACGCTTTGCAGCATCTGTACCTACTCTTTTCTCAATAACATTCTAGACGCCTCATTTATGTATTTCCCTCTCTGTTTTTCCTCTAATAAAAGCTCTGCAAAGCTTTTATTTTTCAATCATTCCAAAGGGGCTTGTAATAGAAGGGGGCGGGCTTCAATTAGAGAAAATACGGTAAATGCAATTTTCAAACTATTTTTTATCAAAAAAATTAGTGGGGCAAAACTTTTGGCAGGTGATTTGATTTGTTTACTCAAACAACTTATAGCTCAGCACATATTTACATAATGTATATATAACATAAAATAGTATATAAATAAAACCTTCTTGACATTCTGCCCGACAATTTGATACGGGAAATGTGCCATTTTCATGGCATTCTAAAACATAAAAAAATTTAATTATAAAATTCAAAAAAAAAATAGATTGTTTACTTGGAGTTGATGCGATATGCTCAACGACATTTGGTTTGACTTTGGAACAGCAAATCCCCTAAATTGAATATTGGATATTATTAAATTGATGGCAGACTCAAGGACTTTTGAATATATATATATATATTTTATATTACGGTTAATATACATAAATATTCTGCGCCACTGTTCACCACGAGAGCAATATACAACTATCCTATCTGATGTTAACCTTTTCTTAAGACTGACTCTTATACACTATTATTTACTTCCTTTTTATACTCTGGCTGTTAACCAATTTTTACATTCTTATATTGTAGTGTTCTCAAACGCAATGGTTTACGAAATGTTTTACTACAAAATAATAAATTAGACAAAAAATTAAACTGTGTTTGTTCCGGTTTTTTTCAAGTTCAAAACTTTTGCTCAATTAAAAAAAAAGTTTTTAACTACTAAACTGTGGGGAACAGTCAAACAGCAAAGTCAAAGTTTTAAACTCATTTTTAATTTTAACAGCAGAAATCATTTATCAACTCAAAAAGAAAACCCAAATTGCGCAATTCTAAATTTTATGGGCAAAAAAATAAATATGCAGTGTCAGAAAAAAAAGAAGCATTGATACACTCCACAATTATTTCTAGTTGCAATGTCAACAAACATAGTAGTTTTTTGATAAGACAACAAGTTTAAATGCAAGCAGAAAGTCATTCTCATCGTATCTTTAATTAATATTTTTGCGGTATCTAAGACTAATAAAATTATAAATTAGGTTTTATGCAGGTTAACATTTTTCCGCCCTCTGTAAGTACAAGTACAAAAAAAATACTGCATAACAAGTTGCGCGTCCAGGACACAGCTTGAAGCGAATATCATGCGCGCATCTCGCTACCGCAACATAGCTAGCCGGACACAATTCAAAATTTTCCGGCGCTCTGGTCTGTGTTGTTCCGGTGGTAGTCGACGACACTGTTTTTGTGTCATTTTTAAAGACAGAAAAGATTTTTGGGAAAGATTTTTTGGGTTTGGGCGTGGTGAATTGGTACGGCTCTTCCGGAATAAATACGTCTATTGTGGTTGACATTTCATGTTTTTTGTGCGGTTTAGGCGTTGTTTTACTGGTTTTCTTGTTGGCCGTTGACGACATTGACGTCGTGGCGACCGTTGTTTTGGTTGTTTTAGTTACCGCAGCCACGGTTGTTTTAGTTACCGCAGACACGGTTGTTTTAGTTACCGCAGACACGGTTGTTTTAGTTACCGCAGCCACGGTTGTTTTAGTTACCGCAGCCACGGTTGTTTTAGTTACCGCAGACACGGTTGTTTTAGGCAAAAATGTTGATCTAATTCGTACACATAACTGAGCAGAGGGATTGAATACGGTATGCGGGGCGCACACTTGACGTTTCCATATTCCACAAGGATGTCTAAACTTATTATCACCAATAAGTCTTAATCACAAGTAAGTCTTTATTTGTTGGTGTTAAAAAAGATTAAAAAACAATTTTATTTGCACTACTCGGAATTTCTTTACCAATCCCTTTTTTCCGCATGCTTTTTGATTTATATTTGTTGATTACTTTTTGATTCCTTGTGGAATTTTTTGTATTACTTTTTGTATTTATATATATACGTGCAGCAATTTTGTTCTAATTTTGAAACTTTTTACAATTCTTTTGGCGTCTTTAGTTTTTGTGCTATACTGTAATACATTGGAACACACATAACACACAAAATGGTTAAATTGGTCTAAATTCAGCCGAGGCTGGATGATTTTATGCCAATGGGCACTAAGCACGAGTACACGACTTGTACGATTGTTGACTCTCGGATGGCTTTCCGGCCAATCAACTTTTTTTGTCTTTTATGATTACATTAATTTTTGACAAAAAAATTTAAGACAAAAAATTTGTGACGCAAAAATTTTAACTAAATATCAAAAAAAAATTAACTAATATCCACCAGTATGTTTGTTCTGTTAGCAGAATGCCAGACGGGAATTCAAAATTGAATTAAAATGCCAAAGCGCGCAAATTTAACATTCTAAATTTCCAACTAATTACAGTAGTTAAATTAAATTTGGTTTGTTTGTGAAAATCAATAAATATGTTACTGTAGATGTGTTTTATATTTAATTTCAAAATGCCAAAGCGCGCAAATTTAACATTTTAAATTTCAAGCTAAAAAATTCTATTTAATACGGTAGGTAACATTTCAAAAGGAAAACGCCGGCCCGAAGGGCCGGGCCATTTAGCCTAGTAAGAAAAACTCATTGAAAATCAGCAATAAAATCTGTGTGTTTTTTGAACTTTAAAATGTATAGTCAATTAAACTGCTCATTGTGAAAGGAGTTTAATGCTTAAGCATTGCTTGCTTGTGGAATAATCAAAACTCTATTGCTCAGATTAATCATTAAAGACAAAATGAATTGGTCTTACCCAGAATTTTTTGGGTAACACTGCAAGTAGTAATGTGGACTTTCCGGGTCTTGGTAAAATGGTGCGCCAAGCCAAGTACAATTTTCGCCGGCGTTAACAATTGCATTCGACAAATTTTCTAAAATAGTTTTATTACGACGTCAAGCAAGGCATGTTCATGCTCACTGTTTGTTGTACATTAAAAATTTAGTCTTATTCTCTAATAAAAACATTTCTCTAGTTGAAAAAATTCTGTCTGTAATTGAATTCAATTTCAACTTAAAATTTAGAGATCTGGCCCTATTTTCATAAAGGGCTCTATAATTAGGGGTCTAAAACAGGATCATGGAAGAGTCTTATCAAAAAATAAATGTAATTTTAGTAATTTTTTTTTTTGGGGAAGGGGGGAGGGGTGGGATGCGTGTTGTGTTTGAGCGCAAGTTGGTTTTGATTCCGAGTTAGACTTTCACTGTGTTAACGCTGCCCTCTTAATGAAGATCGGAATAATAAAAAAGCTCTAAGTACTGGAAGTGCCTTACCGTTTTTATGCTGGCGCGGGAGCGTTAGCTAAAACTTTGATTCTAACAATATAACATATTACTTGAAAACGATTTTATTATTTGGCGTCAAAAACTGAAATAGTTAAATAGCCCGAATTGATAAAAAAAAATAGAACCGACCGGCACACAATTTATAGCACGGAAAAGCCGAATCGCTTATGCTTCGAGTGAATTCCCTATTAGAGTCGGTGGGCCAAGAGTTTGGATTGATGCTACAAAACTCTTCATTCTCGTTGAAATCCTTTGCTACACACAACTGCCTGAGCGCATGAAACTTTAAGTGTTTTGGACACCGACGAAGTGTCCAAACGCCCAAATATTTGTCTTTTACATTAAGACCGTAGGCTTTTGTCTCGGCGTCCGACAATGAAGCGCATTCCAAGTAGGCGTTCGGCTCTATTTTGTATTGTATTTGAATGTTTTTCTTGTTTAATCCCGATGATGCCGAAGTATTACTGAATTCAACGGAGTTAATACTTACATATTTCTCATTTAAATAGAGAATACTCGTAAAATTCATACTATTAGGTGTATTCCCTATAAAACTGCGTTTTTCTTAACAATTGATCACATTGGATACGGCAATTAAAGAAAATAGACCTGAATGAAGCACAAAAAAAGCCAATCAATTTTATGCACGAAAACATACGATTTCACGTTTGCAAAAACCGTGTGGGATAAGTTGAAAGCGCTTAATTGGAAAATGTTAGCCCATCCCAATTATTCACCATAATGTTGCTCTGTCGGATTATTATTTATTTTGTTGGACGACATATGGTTTGAATGAACAGCGTTTCACCAATTACGAAGGCGTTATTAAATGGCTGAATAAATGGAACCAAATAAATTTTTTATTGAAGAAATTCATTAGTTGGCCGAAAAAGTGTTGTAAAAAATAATGTTTGTTATTATTATTACAAAAATAATTTAAAAAATTTGTAATCTTAAACTTTTTACATCAAAAAAAAAAAAAAAAAACAAAAAAAAAAACGCGGTTTCATAGGGGATACACCGAATATTTACACATACACTCAAACTCATTTACCTAAGGTATCTAAAACGAACAAAATTCTTACTTTGATTTACCATGATGGTTTGTTGTTTGTATTTTGTGAATGACACTCTTGCATAGTTCGTTTGTCATACATATCCGGCCAATCAGCTCAGTGTTGAGAAACTCTTCGAGCGATAGCTTTTTTGTGCTTTTTAGCTGTTTCGAAATGAGCATAAACTCGTATTTGTTTGCCTCTTTGTCGTAGTCCGACTCCGCGTCGTAATACAACGTTTCCGCATTTCGCTCCTCGTCATCCTTAAATTCTTTGCCGAGACTAACCGACTCACGGACAAAACGCGGTAGTCCAATAGTGTTTTCATTTATGAATAAATTTACAATACTTAAATGTGCAAAGTTTATTGACTCAAGACTTTTTGTATAGCGTAGCTTTGAGGTGGACAGAATAATCGAAGAGCCAAACTAAAATTTTTCGAGCAATTTGTTGAGTTTGATAAAAGATGTGAAGAGTAAAATTAAAACCTTTTGTATATACGAATGGAGTTAAATTTTTGCGCATTTTCAACGTTACGTTAAGCACATCATCGATATTTAAATTTTCGGTTTCAACCGCAAAATAATTCTGTATTAATCTATAAATGGCTAAATTGATAATGAAAACATTATAAATTACAATGAGTTACTAGGTTTTTTTTTTTGGTTTAGGCTTTAGGGTCTTGAACTGTAGTTAAGAATGGTCAAGTGGTCTAAACTGTAGTTAAGCTCATACCAAAGCTTGTTTTAAAGCATTTGCTTAAGCCTATGCCGTATGTAATTAACCATGAGTTTGTAGTAAACTATATAATATATAAATTAGACAATTATCAAGTCAAAATATAATTCTAATTGTACGTCTAAACTAACGTACGTAATTCAATAGTATTGATAAAATATCAAAATTTCACAATCAAATATGGTTGTCCTAAAGGCAAAACAATTAAAAATGTCTAACCGGTACTTAAAAAGCAGTAATATTCCAGAAATCCCAAAAATATTATCATTCTTTACTGCAATTTCAAAACAAAGTTGTTGTTTTTTTAAATGTATTGGGTTAGCTAAGAGGAAAAACAAAATATTATTCACTCAAAACAATAATAAAACATATATTCAACTTTTTGATTCAAATTTTGTTCAAAATTAGAAAAATAAAAAATTTGCTAAAAATAGGACAAAAATTGAAAACAAATTTTTTTTGCGCCAATCCCTCAATTCCACAATTTTTGCAAACATAATAAATGACTTATGGGGTTGGATTGTGCGCAATCCTTTTACAAACAAAAAAAAAAAAAAAAAACAAATAGGCTGACTGATCGTTTATATAAGTAAAATTTCATTCTTTTTTTTTATAAGCAAAAAATATTGCAGCCTTAAAGGAGGTTGACTTTCCGTTTTTTAAAATAAAAAAAAAATGTACTATTCTCTTGGGTTAGACAAAGACATGCGTTTATCAAATATTGTCAACAAATTGAACGTCATGAAGTAATTCAAAAGCAAAACGCATTATTAATTGGAAATTGTGTGCTAGACTGATGCAGAATTTGAAATGTATATTTTTTTTTTATTAATAACTTGCATTGCGTTAAGTTTAGGAGTACAAAAAAAATTTGATTATTGATTGAAAAAAACTATTAAAAATGGCGTTGTGGTACCATTAACCATTATCTTCCCTTATTTCAACCTCATATATTCAGGTGTTTCCGCCAAAACACCGACTCTCTTTTATATAAGATATGAATTGTTTAACTTATATTATTAAAATCGCAATGACTGGCCGTAAGTTTATATTGTAAAAAAATTTTTACAATTTTATTTTAGATAAAAATAAAAAAAAAATGATTTGAAACATTTGGCTTTTATATTCACAAGTTAAAGAGACGCAAAAATCCAGGTCATTGCAAAAGACACCTTTTTGTCCTTACTTCAATTACTGGTCATTCAAAAAGTAACATAATAGATAATTCGACGTAATGAAAACGTTTGTTTTGCGTTAATTAACAAAAGATTAACAAAATATACAGATTTTTAACTTTATGATTAAAAATAAACAAATGTTTATTTGTGGAAATTGGTAGAAAAAAAAAGAACTAAAGAAAGCGTCATTGCTTAATATTTTAGGGAACTTATTGTTATTAAGTTGAAAACAACAATAATTAAAATAATAATAAAATAGTGAATGTTCCTTAAAAAAAACTTTGAAATAATAAAGGAACCAGAATTCTTCATTAAAAACACTTAAATTAAAATTTATTTAATATGAAAGCAAAATTTTTTCCTTATTGAAAATTGACAAAAGTAAAGGAATATGAATTATGTTTACAGTTGAAACATAAAAGCCATTGACTTATAGACTTTTGCCCAACTTTCTATTAAATATTTAGGAAAAAAAATTCATTTTGTAATGTTACCAACAGTGTTGCCAAAATAATGTTAAAGGAATTAAATTCCAATCAACTTCTTGTAAACAAGCTCCGGGCTTCGCCTCTGCCAAGGAATGAAGGAGGGGGGAAGGAGGGGGGAAGGAGGGGGGAAGGAGGGGGAAGGAGGGGGGGTTGGCTTTGTGTTTGCTACATATTTAGGTTAAATGTTAATTAAATCCCCTTAATTTACACTCAATGAATAATTTCAATAATCACAAAAATGTGGCTAAATAATCAAATCTGATTATATCCTACAAGATCCAGCCTTACCCTGTGAGCAATGTTTTATCGATAAGACATAAACTTAAGGCAGGTTATATCAAATTTTACAATTTTTTTTAGTAAAATGGGGGCATTTTGCCAAATTTTGATTTTGTTAACAAAATCGTATTGCAAGATTTATTTTGGTGCTTCTTTTTCTTCCTACCATAGGCTTTTATTCCTTGTGCGTCTTGTGCTTGAACGCAGGAAAAAAAAAATCAGTTGCCTATATTAAAGTCTATTGTAGATGGCGAGGTCAGTTTGCCAAAATATTTTTCAAGCTTTCAAATCGGCTTTTTCTCTTTCATCAAGGAACCGACTTATAGCTTGTGTTACAGTACTTTTATATTTATAACTTTTTGTTTTGTGTTAAAGTTTGTTGAATAAAGAATAAATAAAGTTTTATTAAAATTTTTTTTTATGTATATGTTCCAAGCTAAATCAAAATTTTTTTTGTTAAATTTTAGGAATACAAAATGACGTTTTGGTTATTATTTGGAGACGTTCTAGGAATTTCTGTGGACAACTAAGATTGTACGCAACAAGTAAACGAAGGATTTACTGTCGAAACATTAACATTGACAGTAAGCTTTTTAGCAAATTATAGAAATATTAGATAAAGCTTTTGTCCTTCCCTACAACAGTCAGAAGTGTCTCGTCTGCATTATTCGATGACTGGTCTATTTCCATTCTTGCTTACTTTTTGCGTTTACCTTTGTTTGATTTGAAAGGGTGAAAAACCCTTAGCGTACTAATCCCAATATCCTTGAGATAAAAAGTTCCTTCAAACTGCAAAAAAAAAAAAAGTATTGTTGTTCACATTTCATTTTAAATACTTTTGTTTATTCACTTCAAAAATACGGCGTGAAACTTTTTTAATACGTTAAATTCAGTTAAAAAAAAAAAAAATTATGGATTTCGTTGCAGCCGATTCACGTTATTAATTCCTTTTTAAATTATTTCATATTGAATAATTAATTTTGTAAAAACCAATTTACGCTACACAAAAAATTTTATGAGTTTATTAAACCGCCTTTAATTATTTTTAGCAAATAAAAATTTATGTTCATGAAATTTTGTTTAAATGCCTTTTTATTTGTTATTTTATTAAAAATGAAAGCAATTTTGCATCCGCACAATCGCACGAAGAACTGTGGGACAAAACGCTAATTTTTATAACATTATCAAACAATTTCTGACCATTATTTTTGCTTTGCAATAATTTAAACGGAGCAAAGAATGTTGCAAAATGTAAAAAAAATGAACAAAAATTTTACGATTTAATAGTTTTTGTTATCGCATACCAAAAAATTGTTTTTCTATCATTTTTCAATTTCAATTCAGCACAAACTTTCATGACGATAACTCACTATCAATTTTAACCATAAATAAAAAAATGTCGCTATAGCAAAGTTTGCAATCATCTACTGGGCCAAATAAGCCGATAAGGCCGAGTGTCTTGGTGATTAAATGCCTCTGCGACCAAACGTCCGACCACCAATCATTTTATTTGTTAATGTATTTGGGTATTGAAAACATAACCGAAACATTTTTTTAAGTGTATGTTTGATCAGTTCTTTACGGATAGAATACATTTAAAATATTTCAACCGCTTTTAACTGTTATTTAAAGTTTGTAAAAAGTGTAAAGCTAAAGCTGCGGTTTCCTAACCAAAAAATTACAAATCATAAATGTTATCCTTCATTTTGATTAGCTTAGGTTTTTGCTATCTAATAAAACAATATGCGTCTACATGCACTCATACCTAATTTTCTGTTTATATGACTATTTTTTCTTTCCAAATAAGTTTTTTTTTTAAATTACAAAATGCCAAGTTTTTCTTGGTGTTACGGTATTTTCTCTAATAGAAGCCCCTGGTCTTCCATTTTTTAACCATCCCAAACGAGGGGTTTATCTTAGGAGAAGGTTTCTAATAGAGGTGGTCTTCTATTCGAAGAGGTAAACCAATTATAAATTACTGGTCGAACAAAGCATTGCAATTGCCAGATTTTAAATATTTAAAATTTTTAACTCAAAAACATTTCAATTTCTTTATTAGGGTTTACAGTAAAATTAATAATTTTACTATAAACTGTTAGAAAATTTTTCAGTACTACATTTTTCAGAACACAGGAACATTCCCTCACATTGATCCCCCCAGAAATCTTAAATCACAAAAACAAATTATTAGTATTAAAAATTAGTAATGCATCTCAATAAGAATTATGGTAAAAAATTCAAATTTTCAAAAACTAAATATCTAACACCAAGCGTCTGACCACTTTATTTGTTTATTTTAAACCCCCTTTGCCCTCGGAATCATTTATAAAACGTACAAATTTTTCTATAACAGTATTTGCGTTTAATTTCAGTGCCAAGGCCATGGATAAGCCAAGAAGTTTAGTGTACCCCCATCTAGCCATAAACTTAAAGGACGTTGTAACCACTATTTGCGACCGGACACCATTTTCTTTTCTATTTAGTAAAATTCGTGATCTTTTTTTTTTCCTTTTACCTCAGTTTTTTTTTCGAAAACGGCGTTTCTGTCAGAAACGAATGTAGTGATAAATTTCGCTTTAAAGCGTTTTTTCACTTTATTTTTGTCTCTTCAAAAATACAATATGTGTGTCACTTTTTTTTAATTTTTATGAAAATAGCTTTGAAAAGTAGTTTTCTAATCGACTCAGGTAAAAAAATAAAGTTTTTAATCTAATTATGTTGAATAAATCAGTGGATAGATCAATTGAGCTTTTAATTTATTAAAAACTGTTAAATAATTTATTATAAATTGGAGAAAAAAAGTTGGTTTTGGCATTGATTAGCAACTTATAAACATATTCTGTAATAGTTTGTCAATTTTGGGTAGTAACGACTTGAGTAAAAAAGAACACTTATTAACAAATTGCAAAAAGCAAATTGCTTAAAAAAGTCAAATTTTTTTGTTTTTTTTTGCCATAACGTTGTATAACGGCGTTCAGGCGCCCTTTAATTGCTAAACATATTTTTTTTGAAAGCCAAATTTTTTATTCAGCTTTTTTCGGTGATTAATGCCAAAAAATTTATGTTAAAATTTCTTTAAAATTCAAAAAAAAAATTCCAATAAATCTTTTAATTTCATCTTACTTTTTGGCTTTCTCTTTTCTCGCCTCAAAACACTTTTCGATTTTTATTTGGCCTTTTTTTTTTTATATACAACGACACAAATAAGGAGAAATTTTTTTTATTGAGTGTGGCAGTAAAAAAGATTGAAAGACGGTTTCATGCAGATAACAACGGAAAATGTGAGGAAGACAATTTATATATTATTTATTTTGCAATGAGTCATCCCCTTTTTTTGCTATCCCCCTTTCTCTATTTTTCATTTTCATTTTGTTTTGTTTTTCAATTTGTTTTTGTCCGTTCGCTTTTATAAAGTAAACACACTTTATTCTTGACTAATTTTTGATGGCTTAATTCCTTTGTTTCTGTTTATTGATGTGAACTTGCCACCGTTTTTGTTTGATTTTTTAAGCGAATTAATTTTTTCTTATTTTCCCTGCATTTCATTTCATTGTCTTTCTGTTATATTCCATGAATACTGTCACTTTTCTTTATTATCATTCTTTGTTAAATGCTTTTTCTCTCTCCTTCCTTCCTTTCTTCTATCTTTCTTTCTTTCTCTTCTTTTTGGCCGTCTTTTTGTCTGACTGTTTGTTAATGCTTTCTACCTTATTTGCTGTTTTTTTATTGGTCTGTCTTCACTTCCTTCTTTCCTAGCGTTTTTCCTGCTTCCCTTCCTTTCCCTTAGTTTTTCTTGCTCTTCTGATCATTTCTTCCTGTTCTTCAATCATTTAATTCTTACTTTCCTGCCTAATTTCCTTCCTCTTCCTTCAGTTTGTTTTCAGTTAAAACTCTTTTATTTTTAGTCAAGTTAGAATGTTTTCTATTTCTTCACCCCTTAGTTTTCTAACCAATAATCTTCTTTACTTTTCATCCTTCTGTATCATCTTCTTAACATTAGGTATTCTTAAACTCCACATTCTATTATTTTTTTTCGGTTCTCTACGCTAACCAATCCGGGAGTTGAAATAAAAAGTCAAAATAAAAAGTCAAACTTAATTTCATTGTCTCAAAGTTGTTGTCTTATTCCAATTCACTTGTTTTATTTTGTTATTAAGTTTGTGCATTATTGAATCCGCTTTTCAATCAGTTTCTGACTTTGTTCAATATTACAGACCACTGTAATTTAATCAATATATGACGCGTAAATGTTTGTATCATTTTAATTAAATTGTCTTGATCAGTCCTTGAATAGAATGATTATTGGGTTTGCACATAGTTTAAATTTTGTGAGATAAAATTCAAACAATTTATGATGAGCCATCCAATAAAACATTTTAATTGTTTTATTTAAGTCATTAACATCATTAAAAGTTGTTCAATTAGCGGTCTTAAAAGCATCATTAAAAAAACGAGCTTTTGGGACATCCAAGAGAAACTAATAAATAGCCTTTATTCTTCTTATTATATCCATTCATCATATTAGTTGAGCTGTTAGTATAATTTAGCGTCTAAGCTTAAACGCCACTCTTAAACTTTTTTTTTATAGTTTTATTTTAAGCCTTAACTCTAAAGCTTAATCTTCAAATTTATACTTAAATTTTAAGCCTTAATTTAAACTCTCAAGTCTTAACTTAAACCTTAAGCCCGTCTTTCAAACCTAAAACTCGTCTGTTTAAGCCTAATACTCAAGTTAAAGTTTATGCCTTTATCTGTAAGCTATATTTTTAATGGAAACTGCAAACTTTAGCTTCAAGCTTACAATATTAGCCTAAAGCTTAAACTTCAAGTCTAACTCTCACAATTATGTTTTTAACTTAAACTTTAAACCTAAGCCTAAGCTACAATTTTATGATGCAATGATATTAAAATACTATTTAAGAAAACAAAATTTGTATTGGTTTTTGCTATTTTTTACTTTTCCAAAATAATCGATTTTTTGCCAAAACACTCTTCAAAACATATTCATGATTTTTTTTGGAATGTTTGAAATAAACGTTTTACCTTACTTTTATTTTTTTGGCGTTCATTTTCATTGTTACAATAAACTTTTTTTCCATTCAAACTTTTGCGGCCAAAATGTGCGTTTAAAATTTTCCGTTTTGCGTGCTTTCAGTGTTCAAAAATCTTCGTGTTTGATATTGCAAATAGCTGTATGCCCAAAATTTAAGCGCAAAATTTTTTTCGAGGCATAACAGAATTGTCCTTTTTCCTAATTATCAGTTAAAATAGGAATAAAGTATTAGAATCTGTTATGAAATTGATTATCAATTTTCCGTAAATCGCAAAATTTGAACGATGATCTCTCATTAAAAAAGTTTTGAATAAATCATAAAAATGTGTATATTTTTTTGACTTAACATAATACGTGTGTCCCAGACGCAATTTGTTTTCTCACGTATTATGAATAATAACGGCGTTAATTTGATTTTTTACGCCATTTACATTCGAATGCTTTTGCTGAATATAGACTTTGTTTTTCAGGGATTCTGCGGCATTTCTCGAATTTTACTGTATGCAAAACGGCACAATGAAACTTCCTTTTTTTCTAATTTGCTGTGCTGGTTTACATCATTTTAGCTGCTGTTTTCTTTTGTTTTTCTGCTTTGTGTCTTTATTTTTGTTTATCCGCTTCATATAATACTATGATTTTTCCATAAACAATATTTTAACGTTTTTACACATTGTCTATGCTATTTCAAGTTCTCTCTTGTTTGTTCACTTAAGTAACTCCTGACTTTTATGTCACCTGATTATACCTCTTTTTTTTCTTTTTCTTCTGTCTAGCCTTTTGGCACGCTTCCTCAAATTTTGTGTTACGAAAATTTTTTAAAAACTATTGTCACAGTAGTAATATGCCTTGCTCTTTTGTCTTTTCTGATGTCACATCACTGTCTGCTCCTACTTTTCCTTTCATTTATTCTGTCAGCTTCTTCGGCACTGCATTTTTTTTCGCATTTTAGCTAGCTTTCCTAACGCTTTTTTTTTCTCCTCATTTATTTCTCATGCAACATTTCTTTGTTTCAGCTTATTTTTCTCTTTTTGGCGTTTTCTCATTCATTTTTTTTCTCATTTGGCTTCATGCACTTCCTTCTTTTTTCCGTTTTTTTTTTCAAATGAGATGATTCACCACAAACAATTTATTTTTTCGTGTTTCTTCGTCCTTTCTCTTCTTTTTCAATTTTCTCTTCCAATTTTTTATCAACACTACTCATTTCTTTCTACTGATTAGATCTCTTGGCTTTGCGTTGTCGAGTATTGTTACCAGTTTTTCTCCAGGATTTTTCTACGACGTACCGACGCTCATTTGAAGCGTTTTTCTCTTTTTGTTACAGTCAGTTCAACCAGAGAAAAAAGTGTTTGTCCGTATATTGACAGCGCGTGTGCGTCTTTCAATGATAAAGCATGTGCGATTCGCACAAAAGCGAAAAAAAAAATAAAGCAAGCAAATACTCCTCGCGTTTGCATTTTATTTGTGCAAAACTGGGAAATCAATGGGAGAAACAATTTTATTATTTTCTTAATTTTGTTTGTTATTATTATTTTTTTGTGTTCGGATGAATCAATATATCCCAAATGAACTTTTACGTTCTACTCGGTTAGCACGTTCAATTTGTTCTTTTTTTTTCGATAAAATCTATTTTTGCAGAATTTTTTTCTTTGTGTTTTGATTAGTCATACCCAGGGATTTTCTTTTCTGTTTTTTTGCCAAAGAAAATTTATTCTTTTGCCTTTTGACATCTTTTGTCTGCCTTTTTTTGACGTAAAAAAAGACAAAATCTCATCCCTGTTTATACCAAAAAAAAAAACACTTTTTGTTTGACATTTGAAAAGTTGTTAATTGAAAAAAATTGTTTTTTTTTCTTTTAAAAGCAACAATTTTTTTATTTAAATTTTGTTTGATTTTTGTTAAAAATATGCACTATCATTTTTCATGTCTGTGGATTTTGAAAATGATACCTGGCCTTTCGTTCGACATTTTTAGACGTTTAGTTACATATATTTGCTATTGAATTATTACATTTAATGTGTCAGACATTTGAATGACGGACATTTAGGCGCCAGACGTTTGGGCAGTATGTTGGGTTGTGTAATTGGGTGCAAACACTGAGCACGCCTCCACATTTTTCGTTAACAGGAAAGATTGTATACTTTTATTAATATGTTCAACACTTTGAATGTTTGGCGCTGAAATTTCTGGCGCCCAGACGTCGTCTGATTAAACATTTGGCGCTAAACGTCTAATGTCCGCTAACACTCTTTACACTTATTTGCTCTGCCATACGGCGCGCCGTTATCGTATTTCCGAGTTTAGCTAAGCGTTCAATTGCGATTTAAATTAAATGCTTTACTCTGTTTGTTTTGTTGAATTTTAAATTTATTTTTCTCAAAAATTAGCTATGTAATTAGATGAATAGTTTGCACTTTTACAACTATAAATAAACATTTTTTTTGCAAAATAAAGCTCCACCAATCTGTTATTTAAATTAATTCTTGCAATTAGTCATAACCGTAATTTTCTATTGTATTCTAAAAAAACATAAGATTATGATTTACCACATAATCTGGCGCATAAAATTGTCTGCGGCGTAAAGCTATTATAGGTATTAATTTGTTTGCTGACGCCTTCAAAAACCTTTATTAATCTAATACGTTTATCTTACCATTATTTTATTACTGTTTTAATGAATTTAACGCATAAATAATTTAAAATAAAGTTTGATTCAAAATTTGTCACATTTAGTAAAAATTTTTTCCGCTTTTAAGATAAACTGTAAGCCTATTTTGGTGCTGGCAAAGACACAAGGCATAAAACACTTCAAAATACTGCCGCTGAAGTTAAACGGACAGAAAGCAAGACACGGTTATAGACACATGTCTCATTTTCAGCTTTATGAAAATCAAAAAGTTGAACTAATCGTTTTTCAACTATAAAATGCATATTTTCGGCTAGATTCACCACTTTTGTAGTGGCTTTTGGTGAATTTGTTAACATTCAACTACCATACTTTTATGAAACGCTTGGCATAATGATTTTACTGTAGAGTTTGTGTAATCACAAAATAATGGTGCTACCGTATAAACCTTTTTTTTTTACCAATTAATGAACCCTCTAGAATTTATACCAACTTTGACAGCTTTTTTTGCTTTGCGTCTAGACATGTTTAGATTGAAATTTGCACTAAATGACTAACACTGATACGTCTGTTTATACCAAGCTTAAATGTTCCGAAAACTATTTTACGTTTAAAGCCATTAAATCTGTGTGCGTTTGCATAAGATTACGCCGCTGCTCATATTTGTTTTTTTTGCCAAATAAGCAAACTAAAAATTTGTTATGCTTAAAGAAGTGATGTTTACATATTCCTCAATGCTTTTTACGAATTCACTCCTCAGAAAATTCAAGCCATTTTCCTTTCTCTTTTGTGTCGAGAAAATTATTGTATTATTTCTAAAACTCAAAACCATTTATACGCGTTTGAGCGTTTTTTTTATTTTAAAAATGCAAAAAAAATATATATTTTGTCATTTTTTTAGAGAAAGTTTTAAAATTTCAAATTTTACTTGAAATTACAATTTTTTTTTATTTTTTCACAGGTAATCATATTCCTGACTAGTAATAGCTACTGGTTGAGTTTTAAGCTTTTATTGACAGTTGATGCAATGGGAACCTAAATGAAAGGTTGAAAATTAAATACGGTAAGCTTTGTATTAGGTTGAGTTCGTTCGGTTTTTTTCAAAAAGCTTTATTTAAATAAATTTGTTTTTTTTTGGCAAAGTGTTTATATACTTTTGATAGCGCTTTTTCTGCTCTACAAAACTGTGTTTTTAGATTTTTCTAAAAATTTAATTTTTTCCTATTTTTTAAGCTTAGAAATGGAATACCCAAAATCAGCATTTACTTTTTTAATTCAACCGCCTTTTTTTGCTTTGTTTTTTAAGACTATAATTTGCAAAACATACTGTATGGTTATTTCCTTGTTGTAAAGCCTGTGTTTAATACACATTATGCTTTGTGTGATTGTACTGTTTGGTTTCAATTTACATACATTACATCAATTTTGTTACGTGTAATCCAACAAAATTGGAAACAAATAGGTTTTATTATTAATCCGTCTCTTTGGCCTTACGGCTAAAGTGATAATTTTGGTAGTATTTTAATCTTTGTTTTGCAACAAAAAAAAAAGATAATAGCAAGTAAGCGCTTGTAAGTGACCGACTACGATATATGTGTTTTCATTGATCGCTTATATTAATTATAGTGCAAGAAATTGTTTGTTATGACACACACAAACAGATTACAAAAAAGATAAATAGGTAAGTAAAAATAAATTAGTCAACCCATCTTCTCTATTTTTTTTGGCATTTTATTTGAATTTGAAAAGCTCAAAAAGTCAAGTGTTACTTATGTTTGTGCTTTAGCTTATAGATGAGCTTTTGCGAGCATATTTACGTTGAGTGTGAAGGCATTAAGCACAAGCTTAGATTGTGGAATGCAAACCATTGAGTGTAAACCTTGAGCCTTAATTATACACTTGATGTTTACTAGACGTCGAGATTTTGCATTTTTTTTTTGCTTTTACTTATGCACTATTAAACCAAAACTAGCGTTAGGTTAATTCAATAGTCGGAGAAAATTAAGATTGAACTAAATTGTTTTTGGGGAAAAATAAATTGAATAACAAATTTCAGTTTTCTTATTTATTTTAAATCCATCAAAAACGCATTTGAAGGTTTGTTCGAAGCCTGCTGAAACATCAAATTGGCGCAAAAACATTGCCGTTGAACTGCGCTATCACTCTTATGACCGAGTTTTATTGTATTTATTACGTAGAAAAAAGCTGTTTATGCAAGTGTAAGCTTAAGCTTAAGCTTTAAGCATTAGTCTTGATATAGACAAAAGACATCAGGCAAACGGACATGGTCTAAAAACGCCGAACGCGACAATAATAAGCAAAAATTTTCGACTTCCCATATTATGTGTACCGTATACATGTAATATACAAAACGCATAGTATTTACACGTGAAAATATATTTTTGAAATTATATTTTAGGGAAAAGTCTGAGTTGATAATTATGTATCCTTTTGTCTGCGTCTATTCATTTGACGTCTGTTTGTCCCTGAATCTTGCTGTCTTCACCCTTTTACTTGACGCTTTATTTTTTTAAGGCATTTTTGGTCGCAACTTTTTCTCCGATGTCCTTATGCTTGCGTGTCTTTTTTCTACCGCATCTAATTATTTCTATGAGTCCGGCGTATTTTTTGTCGTAAGATGTCTTCTCCGAATTTCTTTTTTTTTCGAATACCATCAAACCTGCTCTATTCACAGTTTTTTTCTAAACCCAAAAAGTGTGGTAATATCAATTAAACAAAGTGAAAATAACTTTATTGTAAAATCAAATTACTCATCCACCAATTAGAAAAAAAAAATGCAAAATTTCTCAAAATATTTTTGTTAGTTTTTGTGAATTATGAACAATTAGTCATCGTCCTTCATTCCCAGTCCTTTATCAAAACTGTTGTTCTTTTCTTTTTTTTCGAACATCGTTAGGGATAGCAAAACAAAATTAGGAGAAATTTGTTTAGAGTTCTATCAATCAACCGGATTACTCATCAACCTTCTTTCTGTTATTCATACATCGGTTGTATGGCGTTCATTAACAATATAGTAATTTCGACGCCCAGAGTACTGTATTTCTTGCTTTTTTTTTGGCCTCTCAGTCTCCATTTGCTTTTCCATTTTCAGTTTGTGTTTCACACAAAGCAATTGCGGCAGTTATGGCCATACCCAGTTAATTGGGTCAAACTTATCAGTTTTATCTTGTCTAAGTCGTTTTTTTTTGTAATTGAATTACAGCAGTAAAACTGCGATTTGAAAAGGTTAGCACGAAATTCCTTTATTGATGAGTTCGATTTGTAGAAACAAAGTATTTTGGCTTACGAATTAAGTTTTGAAAATCATTCCAAACCCAATGTCATATTATTTTTTTAAAACAAACAAATTCAATATTCTCTCTTCGTTTCATAGAACGGTTTTTTTTATTGACTATTTGGTTTGGATCACCTTTGATATGAGTTTTTTTTAAGTGAAGGCTCTTTTTCGATAAATATTAGACCGAAGATTTAGCCAATTCGCACCCTATCTTACGCAACGCCAATTAACGCCATATCAATGTTATGTAAGTTGCTTTACTTTTTGGTAAACGCGTGAGTTAGTGTTTTCGACTTGAATTTGCACATGAATATGGTTTCAGATCGAGTAAGAATGTACTCCGCAAAAATAGTTCTCATAATGTAGCACAAGCATCATCCTATAATCTCCGGCCAAAGTTTTGGTCTTTTTTGTTTGCTAAATTTCTGTTAAACAAAACTGAAAGCATATCTGCTCACTTATAATTGAAATAAAGTTCTTAGTTTTGTTAAGATTTTTGGCGATTGGTCAGTCTTATCCCAACTTTTAGTAAGTTACCAATTTGGCGCGAATGTCAACTCGCGTATATTGATTTGCGATGCTATAAAATTGGGGCAATCAACTTGCAGGAAATTCAGTCAATTTGAGTAAGCTTCAAAGATTGGCAACACAATGTCCGCCAGTTGACATTGTCTCCAACTTGTTGTATGTCTTTACTGAAATGCCAATTTTTGGTTTGTTTATAAACCCTTCAGTAACAAACAACACCAAACCAGAGAATAACGGTTGCAAACGTCTATTTTCCCCTTCAGCTCCACAAAATGCAATCATGATTTAGAAAGTTAATGATTTTTTAAAGTGTTTTAATTTTTTTTCCTTTTACATTCTTTTCAATTTCTCTAATCTTTTTTTTGCAAACACATTGCGTTTTACGAGAAAAATTTTTTTGTTGTTTTTTCCGTGATTTATATACCATTTTTTCTCATCCCCTCTGTATCTATCTTTTCCATTAACTTCACTTCACAGATCCCATTCCTGTGTGCTTGAAAACTATTCCTATATCGCCTTGCACTCTTCCACATGCAAATTACCTTCCTCTCTCACATGACAATAAATGAGAGAAAAAAAAAAAATCTTTTTTTTGTTTTGTTTTGGTGATAATCACAGTGATAAGAACAGAAAACAAAAAATTACCAGCATCATTATTATCGACTGCGCCATCAGTTTTTTTTGTTGTAAAACTAAATTGGAGCTAAAATTGTTAAAAAAAAAATTCATTTAATAAATTTATCAAAATTCATTTCACAAACATTTTACAATTTTTTTTAAAATAATTTTTCAAGTTATTTGTTTGGTAATTCAAAAATTTATACTAATATTTATGTGCATAAACAAATCAGTACGACTCCCGTTGTATTCACTGGTATACAGTGTTGTCAAGTGTTTCTATAATTCCTTATGCCACAAATGTGGGTGGGTATCAAACGGGTTTTAATAACATTTACTTTATTCCGGCCATAATCAAAGTCAGATCAATTTTACATTATGATAATTTTTTACAGTATAATGGATCACAAATTCATTTAATTTTAGGCCTAATACTTGATCTATAGTCTTTACAAGTTTTTGTTTGTTGGCATAATTTATACGGTACCACAACGGTTTGAAAATAATAATAATTTTCATCCTTTCTACCCGAGTTATATTTTCAGATTCACATCGATAGCAATTGATTTGTTTCTTTAAAAAAATTAGGTAATCAAATTTGTCATCCTTTTTGTTGTTGAAAAAAACGGCTCTTGCAATGTTTTCTATGCTTCTGTGATAATGTTAATTTTTTATATTTTTTTAAATTATTATAGTTATGTTATCTTTGCTGCAATTTGTAAAAATTTTTACACTCCATCATTTGACGAATAGAAACAACTGAAATAATATCCTGTTATTTTCTCTTCTAACCCTTTTGTAAATTTACCAACGCAAATCCCTGGTGAAAACTACAAAGTATTTGCAAAGTGTTTGGAGAAACTTTGGCATTAAACTTGTGGCGGAAATGCGGTGAAAAGCTAGGCTAAAACCATCAGCATCAGCGTGTTGGCATTCAATCAATTACTCAATTTCCACTCCACCAACTTCAGTTTAACGTCTCATTCTCTTGCGTCCTACTAACACTTTATGTTACCAACTAACGTCTCACCAACTCGCACCCCCTACTATATACGTTCCTGAATAACATGATTTATGCTGATTTACATTCTAGTCAATTCATTTTATGGCTAGCCAATTATCAGAAATGCAATAGACAGCTCGTTATAATTAAATAAGCATTAAACAGTCTTTGTTCTTCCAAAATGGACTCCAAAGCCAAAAAAAAAAAAATAGCAAAGACAATCGCACGCATTTTTAAAGGATAGTAAAAATTTTGTATGATCTTAAACATTTTTAATATCAATTTCGATATTTTATTATTTGATTTGATTACACAATTTTTTGTTGACAATAAAATTATGATTGAATGAAAAAAAAAATAATAAGGCTGTGCAAATCAGCACACTCATTTGTTTTATGTTTAATTACGCTAAACCAAAAATCAAAATTTTTTTTTTTAGATTACAAAATGAATCAAACAATTCTCTAACAATCACTTATTTCTACAACCACAAAATATTTGGCGCAAAAAAAAAGAAGAAAATGTTAAAAAAAACTATTTTTTTTGTTTGGCTTGCGTCAAATATAATAGCTTAATAGCTAACAGCAATCGCGCCGGACACGGAGGGTAATGCCATTGCAACATTTTCTTACTGCAGCCAGACCAAATTCACCACAAACCAAACGACAACAGTTGCTTTGGAGCAGAACAAATGAGTATTTCGAGTACGACAACCGTGTCGTCGACAACCAACTGTAATATGACAACGACAACAATTGTCAATACGGCGTCGACGATTGACACTGAAAATCGGCTAGAAAATAAAACTGTCGTCTTGCGTAGTAACGTAAATACGCTAGACATGTCTTCATTGTACATGAACAACACAACCAAAGAGATTACGCGGCAAAGTGCACCGCCGCAAACGCTGAAACTTCCATTTTCATTGTCATTACCCCAATTGTGTACGACGCCAATTGAAGCCGCCGAATTTTCGACGCGCCGGCGCCAAAATTTATTGATGCAAAGAAAAGACTTTTGCAATCAGTTTTTTGGCTTGATTAATGCAAGGACGCCAAAAGCAGAGACTCCCGTCTCCGAACCGACTGACACTGGTCCAACACAAATCCTCGACTTTATGTTCCTCGGCTCATTTGATGACGCTTCAAACGCCAAAATGTTGGAGGTGAATAAATTAAACAAGACACAGACTACTGTGGCTCTTAGTCTTTAAATGAGACTTATGCTTAGACTTTAGCTCAATCTTAGACTTATGGATGGACTTACGCTTTAGTTAAATTTTTAGCTGAAGCTTAAATTTTGTTTCAGGCTTTAGCTTAGTCTTAAATTTATGGTTAGCTTTCTATTTTTAGATTAAGTCTTATGCTTAAGGAGTAAGTTTTAACTTAGTTTTAAGATGAGGCTTAGGATTTATACTCAAATGTTAGGCTTTATGTTTTTGCTTAGGATTAGGTTTGGACTGAAACTGGTCTAAATTTAGCTTTAGCTTAGGCTTAAGCCAAATCTTTTTTTACAACAATTGATTTAATATGATTTAATAAATTCAATTATGATATAAAAATTATGATATAATAATTTAATTGGTTAATATTCTAGAAAAACAACATCAAAAAAATCATTAACATTAGCGAAAATGATGTTTGTCCAAAAGGCTTGAAGAACGACGCCGAACACTTCCTCCGGATTCCAGTAGTCGATTCCAACAAAGCAAAATTGATTCCTTACTTTGAGGATAGTTACAAATTTATTGGTAAGTTTTATTTGGCTAAACAATTTTTATATGTTGTCTTAATGTGGCCATTATTTTATTTGATAATTAAATAATGGCTTTAGGACAATTCTTTAAATAATCCAATTCTTCAAAAAAAAAAAACTTCTCAATTTTTAAAAGGAATACAAAGTATTGAAGTTTAATAAGTTTATTCCGACAAAATTTGGTTTCTGTTCAAATTTACTCATGTAAAACAAAGACACTAATTTTTCCCTGAACAATATTGCATAGTAATTTACAACCATTAACACGAAAAGATTCCTGCGTCGTTCCTGTTTATTGCAAAAGATTAACACTTGCTGAACACATTTTAGCATAAACAACAATAAACAACAGCAGTGTTGTCAACTTATTAGTTACCTTTGGCTGAGAAATAGTCGTAGGGTCTTATGATATCTTTGTTTTAAGCTTCTGTTTGGCCTACGCTTTATATTCTATAACGTAATAAACGCCTTCATTTATTAAATAAAAATTTTTACTTTAAGGCACAAAATTATAGGTTAAAAAGCAGCTCATACCTGTTTTAGATTTGAGCAATGCTAAACAACATACACTATGTTTTTAACATAAACCTATTTCAATGTATAACTGCAAACAATAATAAATATAATAAATTAAAACCTAATCCGCGGGCTTAGGCTTATGGTTATGTTTAGTTGAACTTAAATTTAGATTTAGGTTTAAGCATAAGCTTATGTTTATAACTTGAATTCTGTATAGCCATGGACTTTTGGTTAATTGCCTAAGTCAATGTTGTTTTTTTTTTTGGGCTAGAATTTTAATATATATTGCTTTTAAATAGAGACTTACCAAAACGTGTCTATGTTGCTTTTTAGCGTGCTTTATTGTGTAAGTTATTTGTTTAAATGTATAAAATTAATGTAATATTTAAATAAGGGCTCAGCTACAAATCAGAGTAATAAGCAGCTTATGTAAGCCTAGGCCTAAATTGAGCCTGATTTAAAATATTGTGTTGAGTTCCTTTCCAAAATAACAATTATTTTTTGTTAATTACGCAAAAGAGAACCTTTTATTTAACAATAATTATTGCAATAACTCTCTCGTATATTGAAAAAAAGTATATGGAAAAAAAAAATAAAATTTTGGTTTTTGCGAGAGCTTTTTTCGAACAGTTTAAAACATTTGTAACTGATATTTTAGTATGTTATACAGTTTTGTCTCCTCTTTTTAACGGTTATTTTAGAATTAAGATGCTGTAACGTTGAGTGGCATTTTTGATGCGGTTTTCAAAATGAGGACTCAACCAAAAAAAAACATTTTTCGTTTTTGATTAACTATAAAATTGATAATTCTTAACTTAAATTAATTATGCGGTAGTTGATTGAAAGCACATCACCTTCTCTATCAAACACATTTTACTGCATCTCTCTAAGACATCTCTAACAATTTTAATGTCATTTTGACCAAAGTGGGTATTTTTTTCTGGGTCACCAACTTCAAAGCCGTTTTTGATGCACTAAGAGTGAACTTTTATGAATATCACTATTGTGTTCAGCACGTTTTAATGTTTCAACATAAAACAGGAACAACGCATGAGTCTTCCCTGTTTAACACAAATTGGAGTTTAAAAAAGTTTTATCAAAATTTTTAAGCTGTCGAAAGTTCAAGCATATTTTTTCGAAGAATTAACTTTTGAAGAATTGGCAAAGGCCCGTTAATAATATTTCATTGTTATGGTCTAATTTAGATGAATAATAATTTTTAATTAATACTGATCACTCTTTTTCTCTTTTACATGTTACAACTTCGTTGGAAATATTCAATTTTATAACTTCAAAATTAACGTTTTATTTTACAGAATCAGCCCGAAATCGGGCGAAAACGTTCTCTTACACTGCATGGCGGGAATTTCCCGCAGTCCAACCTTGGCCATCGCCTACATAATGCGCAATAAAAAAATTGGCTGTGAGGAAGCGAGAAAATTCGTCAAAAATTTACGCCCATTGATTTCGCCAAATATGAATTTTATGGGACAATTAATTATTTATGAGAGCGCCTTGCGCTCAAGCCATATACTACCGCCATTGATGCGCCACTCATACACTTGCGATAGTATGGCCAACGAGACAATGCACAAAAATAAAGACGAAGGACTACCAGCTTCGGATTATTTGTTTGAATCGTCGTTTACAAAGAAGAAAGAGGACAATTGGACCGTTCCCAGTTTGATAAATACAAACGCGTCTTCGGCCTCTAATCGGGTGATTTTCGCATTTTTTTAATTAAATAGTACATGCAAACAAAATAAAATAAAGAGATAAACACATCTATTGCGATACTATTTGCGTTTTAATGTTTTGTGTGTCTTTGACCATCTTTCTATCCATCCGTGCCTATTTTTTTTTGTCCAACATCTTTATGTCCATGCATCTCTTTCTCCAACATTTTTACGTTCTCGCATTTTGTGGTTTGCAATTTTTCTTGTTCGCGACTTCCGGTCTCGTGGTTACTTGTCTGTGTTTTCTTTTTTGCATTTTCTAGCCAGCATCTTTTTTGTCCTAAAGTAAAGGATTTTATGTTGTTATAATTTTCAATTTTTTAAGGACTCGCAGGACGGCATTCCCCAGCGAATCAGGCCAACTTGCTTTGGAGGCATCAACGCCAGACATTCAATGCCCAGCGCAATCGTCAACGTCGAAGGCAATTCTACCTCAGGAAATTCACTTACACCTTCCGTTCCAACTTCCTGTGCAGCATCTTTAGTTAATGAAAATGGAAAACGTACGATTGACACTCCACTGGCATTGCCTGAAAGACGTCAACTTTTTGGAGTGATTTCAACGTCATTTTCATCGTCGTTTTCCTCATCAATGTCTTCAATACCAAATACTCTAACAAAAAAAATTGATTCTCTTGGCCTGCCTTTAAGAACAGTGGACGAGGAAGTCACGTCTCCGTCGAACGAATTCTCCAAATTGGACATCTCATTGATTAACCCTTGTTTTGGCATTGTCAAACCGCACCAAAAGTCAGGCCGAAAAATGAGTACAAGCACGACGACGAGTAGCGGGGTTTTCTCAGAAGACTTGGAAGACGGTCAACAATTATTAGATGCCGCAGAGACAGTCGATCTTCCGCCTTGCACTTCCACATCCTACACAAATGTTGACGACGTTCCGCCAACTGTAGAAAATTCCATGTTGGCAAACCCGATGTTCGACATTTTATCGGAGAAAACGTCTGATTTCTCAAAGCAAAAAGATAGGCTATTGGGAAAGACCGATAGAAATCTGTTGAAATTTGCTAAAAAAGACGATAAACCATTGCCAAAATTTTCTAATTGCGCAAAACGCGGGCAAAACATTGAAAGCAAGCCACACAGCACACCGTCCACCAGCTTTCCTAGCTGCAAGTCATTAGTGCGCAGCATGATGCGGAAAAGCCAGCACCACTTGGATTCAATTCCAACGGTCAATTCAGCCTTTCCTAACAAGCAATTTTTTAACTCGTCGGTTGACAATTTTGTCGGTGCCACAAACTCGTTGGGCGCCGAACAGAGGCCACGACCGCTTTGCTGTTTAGAACAAAGACAAAACAACTTGAAAAAAGATGTCAATTGTTGTTGTCACAATTGGCTGGACAATAACCCAAAATCGCCAAAAGAATTGTTTTTTTTTGGCAAGTTAAACCGCCGGGTAACTGCGTCGAGTGCCATCAAATCGATGAATTTGTTTTCCAAAAAGACAAAATTTGGTATCCTGCCCACAGTACAAGACGTAGACGACTCCGTTAATCAAGAAAGCTATTTTCTGTCCAATTTTGCAATGGCTAACGACTCTAAGGCAGCTACTCACAACGCTGAGTGTAAAGAGACTAAATCGCTTTCTACTTCAGCGTCTTCGACACAATTTACAACAAAAAATTCAAAAACTATGCATTTCTGGGAAAGTTTGTCAAGCAACGAATCCACTTCTAACTCCAACTATATTACGGGTAATCAAAACACAGTTGATTCACAAATGTGCTTAAAAAAAGAAAACGAAGGTGTTGAGACGAAAAACAAATTGTTATTGAATAGAACGACTTCAAATTCACATTATACTAAGCTTTTTGCCGAAGAAATACACCAAACTACCTCTTACTCAACATCAGCTATTCGAAACGCCAATGACACAGTGTCTTCGCATCGTTTTACTAACACAGCACCACTTCACCCGCTGACCAATACGCCGCTGGCAATGTCGCCGAACACTTTGAGCAGCGCCCTCAACACAAACGATAGCGGCAGTGTTAGCGGAGAGTCGGCCATGGAGGCCGCGTGTCGTGACCCCGAGCGTTCCTCAATCAGCTCGGCTTCCAGTTTTGAGATTACTGTCAAGTGATTATGTCTAGTCATTTATTGGTGTTTTGAAAAAAAAAATCAATTTGTTAAATCATTTTTGTGTTTATTAATCAAATATTTATATTATCATTTGTATGGCTTCATATTTCTCTTGTATATTTATTAAAATATAATAAAGTTTTATATTTACAAAAAGTCGATTCTGAAATAAAAAGTTTAAGAGACAGTGCTTGCCAGGCATGAGGTTTAAAATAAAATTGTGGCGAGAAATGCTCCATACCCTCAATACTTTTTAACGAGAATTGTAAATATTGTGGAGATCTTGCAAGTTTATTAATTTCTCAGAAAATTTTTTCACAATTTCGGAAAACAACAAAAAATTTTCTTTTAGAGATTTTAAAGAGAAATAAAACAATCCCTTAGATCATCCCTTCCATTTACCAAAATCTCGAAAAATGAATTTCTCAAAAAGATCTTTTTATGAAATCTACAAGTCAGAGCGACCTCATCCAATAAGTTTTTTTGAACATGGATGGATTTGGCGTTTTTATTGACATCTGGAGCAAAGCGAATGAAAAAATACAAATTTAATACTTTTGAAACATTTTATTTTAAAAATTGCAAAATTATTATTTTCAGCTCAAACAAAAAAATTTTTTTGAAGAAAACAAAAAAACCACTGCCAACGCCAAAAAAAAATCAAACGAAACATTTTTTTCGGTTTGTATAATAAGAATAGCGTTTAGAAAAAAAAATGTCGATACAAATTATTCTGCATTACACTATACAATCACAAACTCATTTTTTTTTATCATTGTAACGTCGCATTGCACAAAAATAACCACAATATTCTTTGGAATATATTTTATAAAAACTTGACAAAACATTGCTTTCAAGTCCTTATTTTCGCTGTCTTTATTATTGGCAAAAAAATTTTACCACTTTTTTGTTAACCAAATTTCACAAAAAAACAAATTAAACAAATTAATATGTCTCATTTTAGAAAGTAAAAGCTATTGTTAAAGAGAAAAATTGATGTTGTGAAAGAATAAAAGGTTATAATGAAAAAAATATTGACAAAGAGAATTTTCTTTAATAAGAAAATAATAAGTATGTCATAAAATTTTTAAAAATCAATTACAACAAAAACAGGTTTTTGTCACTCAGTAAGACATCGATTGCCAACCATTTGGCTACAAAATTTAATCTATTTTTTATTAGGTTTAAATTGGTTGAGTTTGGCGAAGTGTATATTAAGAAAGTTTGGCATAATGTTAATATTATAAACTCAGGTAATGAAGGTATTAATCTTATATTCATTTATAATAAGAAGTAAACCTAATTAATCACAAATAGAATAGCATAATCGTTTTGTATCTGTTGGAACGAAGAGACAATTGCCTTCGGCACTAAAATAATATCAATTCAAAAATTTAAATTTTCTCTCTTTTAACGCTCTTTCTTTTTAAGACAATGCGTTTCTATTGTTATATCGCGCTATTTATTGCATATATAAGCGTATTGTTTTTCGTTATAAAAGTGTTTTTAAATAAAGCTTCACTCTGAAAGATTGTCGTTACAACAGTATCATTTCCATGAAAACGTGTAAAAATAATGCTCTCTTCTTGACGGTTGACGTTGAGTCGGCACTTTTCTTATAGTTGCTTGAAACTTCATCCAATTTTGCGCCATTTCCAGTAGTCGCGTAAAAGTATCGTTTTCAATTTTTATTATTGCATGAAGAACAATCGGAATGACGTAATCTCTCGACACATCCACCAATATTTTCTTCGGTGGTCTGAAATTCGAGCTTCGGATTTCATTTTGGACACTGGAATCCGACCGGTCGGGTGGCTAAAAATGCCGGAATTTAAAAAAAAAGTTTGATTTTTCGGTATGAACCAAATGTATTCAAATTTAGTACGCATATAGAACTTTGTATTGGTTAAATGTCCGACAAATCTCCTTGTTTAATTGAACGTCTATAACAAAGGGTAAGTAACCAACTCGCAACAGTCAACTCTCAAATTTTCCACCTTATAATATCGATTTGCGCCACTTTTAAGCAACAATTTTTAACTCACGATAAATGGCAACTTATTGCATTCATTTTGCAATAAGTCACTTTGAATACCGTAACTTAAAAGCGTCACAAATCGATTTTGAAAGTCTGAAATTTTGTTGCCGCAAATCGTCGTTTGTCCATAAAAAAGATATCAAAGTTTTAAAAAAATTTTGTGGCCAATTTTCGAAATTTTTTTCGACGGCCTTTACCTGCGCGACGGTAAATTCTCCCCTATTAAACCAAAATTTTTTCTACAATGACTTATGTTTTTAAAATTCGATATTTTTTTGGTCAGTAAAATAAGAATTGGTTTCATGCAGGAATTTAGGTAAAAATGAAAACACTGGGTAGTTGATTTTCAAATTTAATTTGAATTCAAAATCGTTCATTATCTACTGTTTGGCTTTCTGCCCAAAATATAAAATGTTTCCGTAAAATTTTTTAAAAATTTTACGGAAGCATTTTTTAAATATGGAGTTTTAAAAATGTAAATGTTCAGATATATAACTTTCAATTTTTGCAAGAATAAACAATTTGTGTTAAAGCATAACAATTTTAGTTTCGTTGTTGATATTTGCTTAAATTGAACCAACACAAAATGGCGTCTACATCGATTTTGAGTCCAGAAAGACGAATTGAATTGAATGCGTTTGACATTGATGCGTGGAACATTCTACTTCGCGAGTCTCAAGTTTGTTTCTTTTCTTTCTTATTGAGATTTTATTGAATAGAATGTTTGCTATAGTAGGGTTACATTCTTTGCAAGACTGGAACTATAGACAGTAATGGGTAGGGTCTTTTACACGAGAAAGTGCTAAAATCGGGCAATATTTTGCCTTTGTATTTGAAAAATATTGCAATAGTTTTAAAACTATTAATGCACTTCCCCGTTGCTGATATTTACTTTTGCATATATTTTACATGTGTTAAACATTTCGCTTCTTTTGACTCTTCAAACTTTTGTTCATCTTTTTGCTATGTGAAACGATAAAAATAGTTTTTGTCCGACAGACTATGTACCGGAGTAATTATAGCGAATTTTATATAATTAACGTTATGATTTATATCTCTTGTATTTTTGAATGATTTTAACTCCGTTAAATATTATGAAGATTGCGGAGGGGTAAAATTAAAAGGCATGTTTTTATAATAAGGGTAGGATTTTAATTCATAACATGGAAAAGGTGTTCTCTCCTTTAAACTTTGCTAGTCCTTGTATGTTGTTTTTTAATGCCACGTTAAGCTCGTCGCTTTAATGATTTGAAATTATTTTGACGTTGTGAAAATTTTTCAGCTGAATGTCAATTTTTATTTCTTTTAGGCAAGACAGATTGACCAAGCACGAAGCTTCTATGAAAAGCTAGTTGGGCAGTTCTACAATGCGGGACGCTATTGGAAAGCGTACATTGAGCATGAAGTATGCTTTTTTAAATTTTATGTTTTTGGGCTAAACTCGGATTTGTTTTTTCCCAATCTGGGATACTTTTAGTGCCGAATTTTTTTTCCAACCGATGACCCCTGACCCCGCTTTCTTAAATTGTATTTTTAATTTGACCTCATTTTGAATCTTAGTATTTAAACTTCAATTTTGCAAATACTACCAAAATTAATTTTTAGTTACGTGCGAAAAACTTTGAAAATGTGGAGAACGTAAGTTTTATTCTTCGTTTTGGTTTGTCAGCCTTCACTTTTTTTGATTTTAGTTGTTCTCTCGTTGTTTAATCCATGTTCTCAATATTGACTTGTGGAAATGCTATGTCTTTTATGTGCGCGAAACAAAAGGTCATTTACCGGCATTTCGGTAAATTTTTTTTCCTTTGTCTGAGTCCTTATCAAATTGGATTTTTAGAGAAAAAATGGCGCAAACCTTTGATTTTGCGCTAGATCGAATGGGTTTGGACATGCAGTCCTACTCGCTCTACGCCGACTATATTGCCTACCTTAAATCAGTGTACGTGTTTTTTTAAATGTTTTAACTTCCCAAAGACTACAATTATTTTTTTCAGTCCTGCCGTTGGTCAATTTGCCGAAAATCAAAGAATATCGGCTATTCGCAAAATTTATCAGCGCGGTGTTGCGACGCCCATGGCCAACATTGAGCAGTTGTGGAATGATTATTGCACTTATGAAAAGGTTTATTAGTATTTTTTGAAATGTTATTTTTATATTGTTTTTCAGGGTGTCAATCAAACTTTGGCCGAAAAATTGATTTTTGAGAAGAACAAAGATTATCAAGTTAGTCTTTTCCCATTTTGCTAATATATTAATGTTTAATGTCCTAACACTTTATTACGCCTACGGCGCAGCACCATAAATTCCAACATTGTATCTGGCTTTCGATCTCTTTATAACGTTGTCTTGCAACGATATGATTGTATTTTGCTGATTAACCCAATATACTCAATATTTTTTCTCAAAAAGTCTTTAACTGTCTTTTCAGTATTTGCTGTTATTGTGGTTTAGAGCGAATCAATTTTTGACTATTATATTGTTTATTCAAAGATTTAAAAGTCAATATTGTTGAGTTTTTCTCTTCATATCAGGTACCATTAAACTCATCACAAAGGCCTGATATGGTTTGGAAGCAATATAGAAAAAACTTTTGTTGGGAATATATGCCTTATTGCATTGGCTAAAAGGCTATGAGCAGTCATGGGTAATAATTCATTAACCCTCTCGTTTTGATACGCTATTTTTCTTTCTTTGTCGTGAGACAACGTAAAAAAAGCGTTAGAAACTAAGAGGGTTAATGAACCATTACCCATCACTGGCTATGAGCATAAATTAGCACTTTTTTAGATTTTAACTTTTTATCACATTACATTTTTTAGTTAGCGAAACGCGTAGCCAAGCAATTGGAGCAGGTGACGCGCGGAATCAATCGTCAGGCGATCTCTGTGCCGCCGCGCGGCCTTACAACAGAACTCAAACAAGTTGAATTGTGGCGCAAGTATATTCAGTGGGAAAAGTCGAATCCATTGCACACCGAGGAGTATGGACACTACGCCAAACGAGTCATTTTTACTTACGAGCAGGCATTGCTCTGTCTTGGCTATATGCCGGACATTTGGTACGAGGCCACACTCTTTCAGCAGCTGGCCGCCAATCAGTTGATGGAGAAGGGTGACGTAAAGTCCGCCAACACAATGACCAGTGACGTTATCCGTATGTGTTTTTTTTTATTTGAGCTTAGTTCTTACATTTACGCTATTAAATGCCAATCCTGCAAGTTTTTTTTAAAAGCTCAGATGCTAATTTGCCTTTTAACGTATAATTGATATTTTCTTAATTTGTAAGTTCTAATCTTCTAAGTTTTCTAATTATTCGTGTAAGTCTAAAAATGTTGAGGCGGCTGCTTGGAATATTAATTTTGGAATTACCGCCAAGTATTTACATTGTCGTTTTTCTTTGAGCCATTTTTTCCTTTGTGACTTGAATGCGACAGAATTTAATCAAATCATTGGAAAAAATAAATAGTGCAAGGCCTTTGAAGAGTATTGAACAACATTTTGCGCTTGCCCCCATTTTCTTGTGGGCTAGTTTTTTTTGAAATTATTTTGTGTTATTATTAGAAATATTTGGTTTTATTTTTAGTACTGAATTTAGCATCTGTATAGTATTTTTGATTAGAGTTGTTTTTTATAACCTTAAAAATTCTTTTACCTTGAAAATAACACACAAACATTTTTATGCATTTTTTGCAGTGAAATTTTAAAGCTCTCTCACGAAAAAGAAATAATGTTTTAGAGCTATATGATCGTGCGATTTCGGGCATTATGAAGGACAGTCAGCTGATCTATTTTGCTTACGCCGACTTTGAAGAGGAGAGAAGAAATTACGAAAACGTGAAAAAGATTTACGATCGTCTTTTGGCGCGTGACACAATTGATCCCACTCTGGTATTTATTTTTCATAAATTGATCTTTCAAAAATTTTTTTATCGACTGACTCCCTTTTAGCCTTACATTCAATTGATGAAATTCATTCGCCGCACAGGCGGCGTCAAAGCTGCGCGAAGCGTATTTAAAAGTGCTCGAGCGGACAAACGTATCACATTCCAGGTCTACGTCGCCGCCGCAACAATGGAATATTATTGTAGTAAGGACGCGCAAGTCGCCATTCGGATATTTGACATGGGTCTTAAGCGCTTCTCCAACGATCCCGACTACGCATTGGCTTATGTGGAATTTCTGTCACATTTAAATGGTATGGTTTTTGTTTCTTTAATTCAATTATTTTAGGTTTTTATATATCAAAATTGAATTTGAGCATTTAAATCTTTATCTTTTTTTTTGCATTTTAGAGGACAACAATACTCGGGTTGTGTTTGAAAGGATTTTGAATATGGGCGCACTTACCGCCGAAAAAGCAGTGTTTGTTTTTTTTCTTTTTATTAGTTTCTATATGGATGTAGCATAGTACAAAAACAAAAATTCCTTAACTGTCTTGTCCGGTAGCGCTTTATGTCAAGCCATTACAACTTATCGGATTACTATAATTCGGTTTTAAAACAATTTATAAATGTTTTTTTGTGTACCATGGTTTATAGTTTGTTGAGTTTCAATTTTTTAATGAGTGCTGGGTGGATTATTTGGAGTTTACAATAACTTTTATTGCGTTTTACAGTTTGTGCTTTCGAGTTTGTAAGGCACAATTGGGCGATAAAACACAACTGCAAAGCTCAAAATTTTTATATGGTTTTTACATAAAAAAGTTTCTTTTTTAAAACCTTTTTAGATTATGTTTTGATATTGTTTGAGTTATAGCCTGTTTACTTCGCTTTTTGATTTTTTTTTAAATTTACAAGTTCTGCAACGATTGTTTGCTACAATAAATTTGAAAACTTTTAGTAAATTTTACATTTTTTTCTTAAAAAATATTTCAAGTCAGGACATCATTTATTGTTTAATTTCCAAACTGACTATATACGATGCTCGTCTTGTTCAGCTGTTTTTTTAAATTATGTTTTTTGATTTGTGTTTTATTGCTTGTGCTATACTGCTGATGAGCAATCAAAATTATTAAATAGCATTTTTAAACGCTTTTTCAGTGATATTTGGGACCGGTACTTGGAATTCGAGTCGCAGGTCGGCGACTTAGCCAGTATTCTCAAGGTCGACCTACGCCGTCGGGAGGCTGTGAAAGACCTTTTTGAGGATCGTCAAGCCCTTTTGCTTATTGACCGCTACAAATTCCTGAATTTAGCGCCATGCACGTCGGATCAGCTCAAGTTTATGGGATACAACGTTAGTCTCTTGTTTTGTTCATTTTTTTTTTATCATTTTCACAGGGCGTTCAGATGAAATTATTAAACATTTTATTATAGCTAAAACGTTAAATAGTTTTAATTAGCGTTATTAATAAAAATTTCTCATGACAAGGGGGCTAGGTAGGAGCTAAATGGGAGCTAGGCAGTCTAATTTACTTGTGTGAGCAACGATAGTTGAAGTACAACATGAAAATATGAGGTGGTTTCAAACGCTTTGAAGCCTCTTGACCACCCGGCACCGCCTGGCTTTTTTTTTAGATATCTATTGACATTGACGAAGAGAAATATTTTTTTGTTGCGCGTTTTTTTCCTTTATTTATTCCTATTTCTGCATTATAGAGGCAGTCTCGTGCTTTGGCTGGCGGTAGCGCGGGCAATGGCGTTGTGCCAAATGGCACAAGCGCATCTGCCCATAAGTCAATGTTAGGCACTACTGGCGGAGATTTGGGCAGGAATGCTAATGCGTCCGGCGTTTACATCGACATGGGCGGTTTCCCTCAGCCAGACACTTCCCAGATGCTTCCGTTCAAGCCAAAACTGCCGCCCGCTGTCAGCTATCATCCAGTTGCTGGAGGTTTACTTTTTATTTTTTTTATTCCATGAATTTGTATTGTTATAATCAAAATTTGGTTGCAGGCGTTTTTCCTCCGCCTCCCTCGGCTGCTCAGCTTATGCAACAATTGCCGCCGCCTTGGTGCTTTTTGGGGCCGTTTGTTGATGTGGAGCGGCTTGTCGAAAGTCTAGGCAAATTCAACCGAGATCGTAAATTCTTTATCATTTTTGTTCTAATTTTTAATCATATAATTTGTTTGTTACCGTCTTCTTTATGCAATATAGATTAGCGATCGTCTGTTGAGATAGGTGTGTAGCCTTAGTGTGACAAATTTGGTATTAAAGAGGTGGTGAACTATGCATTTTAATGACCATTATTGTATTAAGCTTTCCGAGATTTATACTTTTGGCTGCCACTGGGTTAGACGCATGTCCAGCTGTATTTGCTATTGCCTTTCCATTGTTGAGAATTTTTACGATACTAGAAAATATCATTTAAATGTTTTTCAGACTGCAATTTGTTTGATAATGTTTTTTGTTGGCACAAGAACAATTAGTATTGTCCAGACTGAAAATTTTTTTTTAAACATTTGACAAGCCAAAGTTTGAACATTTTTACACTAAGCAATCAAATGCTATCATTATAAAGTAAAATACCGTGTTTACGAAAAAACCTTATTTTTTTCATGAAAAACAATCGTTGCAGGACTTTTGTAATTTAAAAACCAGCAAGAATTGAAAAGGCTACAGGTTTTTCACGTATATTTTTCTACTTTTAGCGCCAAAAGCGAATGGCAAAGACATTCTGGACCCTAACACCAGTTTTGGATCGTACAAAGCGGCGGATGTAAAAAAGGAATTTTATCAACTGCTGAGTACGACTAATGATCCAGCTGTGGTAAGTATTTTTGTTTTAAGCGTATTTTTTTTATTTTTGGCCTTACAGACTTTGACTATTGAGTTTCGACTTAGTGACCCAGAATTTTTTTTTAATCTGTTGGGCCTATCCACTTTTTGTCTCACCAAAAATTACTATTAATCTTTTTTTGATGGCGTCTTTTTGTCTCATGAATAATAGTTTGTTGTAATCAGTTTTAAATTAAGGCACCACGCAAAACTTTTCTGACTTATTCATATTGTACCACTCTTTCTCTAGGTGATTGCATCGAACGATTATAGCAATACAATGGTAACCAATAGTGTTAT
>JAWNMF010000462.1:35000-46493 GCA_035044305.1 Drosophila nigritarsus | reverse complement strand
TCGATGCAGGGGGGTTGCGCCAAATTTGTCCTGCGCATTCACTTCGGCGCCATTTTCAATTATCTAAAAAAAAAAAGCAAATGCTAAAGTCTGCGCAAAAGATAACAAATATTTGACAATGTCGGCGCGTCCGGCTGAGCAAGCAATCATCAAGACTGTCCAATTCGAATCGTCTGTCTTCGTCACAAGATTGACGTCGGCGCCAATAGCAAATTGCACAAATGGCAGGCAGCCGGCGGTGGCCGCCCAATGCAGCGCCATTCGGCCGCTATCGTCCACGTATTCCAGGAGTTTGGGGTTGGCCACGGCGAGACGTTTTGCCTCATCCAAATTACGGTTGCGTAAATGTTTAACAAGCGTGGCAAAATTTTCAGACAATTTCGGCTCAGTCATTGTCCTATAAAGAACTACAATTTTTTTATTATATTTAAATAAAAAATTGTGTTCCAGATCATTAAACGATAAAAAAAAGTTTGATAAAGCTATCTTTAACCTTTAGGATTCAATTAAAATTATTTAAGTAGCAACAGATAGTATACAATAAGCAAAACAGTATAAGTCAAAAAAGTCGAGAAAAAACTGTAAAAAAATTTGGCAAAAAAAAATATTTTTGAAATTTTTTTAATTGTTAAAAATTGCGCTAATTCATAATTACTTTTTAATAATATGAAAAATTATTTTTTCCTGTTTGAGTTAGTTGCCTTTCTTTTTTGTTTAAAATGACCTTTAAACCGTCGTTTTTTTTTTAGCATTTCAAAAATACTCAAAATTGCGATTTTGAAATTTTGTTTTAATTAGATTATATTTCTACTATTTGCAGCATAGCATTATAGCAACTGTTTAACTGAAATTCATAACTTTTTTTTAATTTTTAGCACATTTCGACATTTGAAGCCCGAAGAAAAGCAATGGTGTCTCAGGTGTCGAAAATCTTTTGGGCCATAAAAAATGGCACAATGCTGGAGGAGTTGGACAGTTTTGACAACGACAGTCTGAAATTGTTTTTGCCTGTTTTGACGTTGTCCTCCTTTCCTTCGGCACCGTTCAATGTCTCGACCGAATTGGTTGGTCCTTTTCGGCTCCAGTTCTTTTACCCTAAATACCGTTTTAGGACTTGTTGCGAAGTCGTTTGGTTGAACTGCCGGCGGGCAATCAATTCATCCGTCTTATGAGAATGGACTTTAAACAAATTAAAGGGCGCTGTCTTGAAATTTGGAAGGCGCCGAACTTGCATCAAAACTCAAAGAGCTTTATACATTTAGATGGAATGGAGAAAGTTTTGGTTTTGTGCTCTCATCTGATCTCAAAAAGTTGGTTTTTTATATGGACTTGTTAGACTAGCCGCAACCAATAGGACTTTTTATGCCCAATTATATTAGAGCTGAATAGCTGTTTTTCAATAAAACTGGTATCAATTTGTTTAAGTTTAATAATCTTACAGTAATATTTGCTTGAGTACTGTTCATACTGTGGTTTGTCTAGAAATAATGAACATTTTTGTGGGTTGAGGCGTTTTTTTTACGATTTTTGTTGTTCACCAAAATTTGATTACAATGCTGATATTTCATATAGTCTTTTTTTTGGCTGACTACCGTGTTTTTGCTAATTGAACCCCTTTGAGTTTTATTAAATCGATTAGTGGGCTATACCTTGGAGAAGAGATCAAATAAAAGGAAATACGAAATATGCATTTTTGTTTAGCTGTTTCATTTTTTTCGTCTTAAACTTAACATTTTATGAGAGACTAGGTCTTGGCGCTTGACCCAGCTGTTTTTTTGTCGTAACGTTACACTTTTCTTTTTTAGTGCAAAGACAACAGACGCCTAGCGACAAGCCGGAGTCGTTTGAGGCGTTTGACATTGAGCACTGCCATGAAGAGGTTGTCTGGATCATTTCACTCATTTCGTTTTTTATGCCATCCTTGTTCAACCTTGTCCGTTTCTCTCGCTACTTGCTTTCGTATCAGAGCGGACCGCGTCTCATTTTTTTGGTTTGGGCCTTTTTTTAAAGCCTATTTTTGGGACTTGTAGTGTTCAAAATGAGTTTTAGCTTCTGCTGAACCAGCCGGACATGTTCGACGCCCAAGTAGAAGACCTATTGTCAATGACAACTGAACGAAGTGAAGGGTGGCCCCCCCCCCCCCCCCCCCCCCCCCCCCCGCACATCCACGGCTTCGCAAGCGGAACGCGACCAACTCCTTCAATTGCTTTTGTCAAACCCATCCATTCGGGTTATTATCTTAATTACGGCGCCAATGTTTTGGCATTGGCTTCTGATTTTACAATGCCACTATGCTGTTGATAACTTTTTAGGTGAATTTAACAGATGGCGAAGGCAATTCCGCATTGCATTGCGCGTGTGAAGACGGAAATGAGAGTGTGGCCTTGACTTTAATACGCGGCGGTGGTGCGGACGTTACTTTACTGAATAAAGACGAAAAAACGCCAATTGATTTGGCCAGCGGTGCTGAGTTTAGGCGAAAGCTTCAGGCCGCCGTCGCAGCTCCGGTCAAATAAATTTAACAATTTGAATGTTTTCCGGTGTTTTTGAGCATCAAAGTATATTGTATTGTATTTGTTGTTTGCTATTGACTTTTATTTAAAAATGTGTTTTATTTTTGTTTTTGAATTTTAAAAATTAAAGTGCTAAAGTGTGAATTTTTAATTTAAATTTTTAATTAAAGTGTGAATTTATTTTTATAACTTTTGCTCATTTTGATTTTAATTACATTGCTGTTTTACGATGCGAAAATCTGCAACACTTTTGCAGTTTACTGGTTGTTTTTCCATTAGGTCTTTAGCATTTTATTTTTTTTTTCAATTTTTTGAAAAACAGATATTTATTTTTTAGGTTTAGATTGTGTTAAGATTAAACATAACAAAAAGTTTTTTCTGTTGTTGCAATTTGACCATTTCGTTGAAGTTTTCATTGATTCACATTTACACGACGCTGAAAATTGTGAAACTGTTTTTTAAACGATTTGTTCAAAATTTCATTTTGGCAATTTGTTTGATTTATTTGCAAATTTTTTTTATTTTTATCTTTTTTAAAAAAATGATAGTCCAAATGTTATTTTTTTTAAATGTATTGTATTTTTGTTAAATTTTATTTGAAGCTATGTTTAATTCGTTATATTTTCAAGCTATTTTTGAGGTTCTTCGTTCTTGATCTTCCTTCTTTTCTGTTTTTCTCTTTCCGTTTTTGGAAGAGATTTGGTTTTGCGATAAAACAAATCTTCTATAAATGAGTTTTTCAGATAAATTACGAAAATTAATAAACGCAAAGAGATTGAGAGTTTTTATTTGTAAAGCTATAAGGGATTTTCACAACGCGTTTTGTTTTTTGTATTAATATTTTTGCATTAATAAATGTTTTATAACTCTGTTTCCCGCGTCGAAAACATTTTAAGGCGATGCTTCAGTTGTTATTCTTCACTCCTGGCTTGATAAAAGCCTGAACCGCTCTCCGTGCCAAGTGGCGCCTTATTTTATTTTTGGAAACCAAAGTTGGGTTTGATACAATTTGAACTTGCACATCATTTTATGGAGTAAGGCTAGACTGATGCTGTTACTTTAGGCTTAGGCTCCTGTATGTTTGGGCTTTGGTCGTTTGTTGATAGCTGGAAAACAATGAATTGTAGTTGAGAAAATCAAGAGCAGCGCAACTGAGTTGAGATAATTATTAAGCCGTACAACGACTTGCGCCTTCCAATCATCAAAGCGGTAAACAGTTTGGCCCGTTGCTGAGCGTTCAATAGTGGCTTGCAACTGTTTGCATTTTCGTGCGTAATAGTTCACCTTTTTTCTCAAAACGGTGACTGTACTCTCGGCTTTCTCCAGTGATTCGGATGATTTTACCTGTCCCTATTTCATCGCGAAAAAAAACCCAAACATGCTGAAACTTTTTTAAACTATTCCTAACAATCCTATAAATAATATTTAGAAGGCAAATACAGTAAATTAGATCTAAAAAATTGCATTTATATAACTAAATAACAAAATGTTAAAAAATACTTTAAAGGCTTAAAAAATGTAAAAAAAAACATACGCGGAACAAGTTTCACGCGTCTCGTATTATTTACAATATTGTAAGTAGAATGTTCTAATTGAGTCGAATGTTCTAATTTTCCGTTTCAGTCCTCTCGCCAAAGATGTCAGGCGCATTCAAGATTTTGGAGTTGTTTCAAGTGCTGGACAATTTGAAGCATCTCAAGCGAACGGGATGGATTCATTTTAATGTACGTTTTTTTTGGCGCCGTACATTATTCACTACAAGTCCCGGTTGTACTTATAACTTGGCCTCCGCTTTTTTGGAAGCAAAATGCAAAAACAGGGTTTTTGCGCAAAAGACTTTTGTGTAACGGTGGCGGCCAAATGTCCTGCTTTCTGTCCTAATGTTAATTGAAAAACCTGTCCGTCTAAACCTTCAGTTTGGAATACAAATATTTTTTCACCCCAACTATTTAACTTTTTTAGATTCCGGAGCCGGAAACTGTCGCGTCGCACATGTACCGTATGGCTGTGTTGGCGATGGCGTTGGAACAGGAAGACAGTGGTAAAACACCTCACCTCAATGTGGTTCGCTGCGTCAAAATGGCGTTGGTGCACGATATTGCGGAAGCGATTGTCGGCGACATTACGCCGCGTTGCGGTGTTTCCGGCGAGCAAAAGTTTCGGCTGGAAGAGAACGTAGGCTTAGATTTTTATTTTCTTACTAGTAGCTTATTGTGTGCAGTGGTGAGTAAAGGTTCCATAACCCTTTTGTTTTTGCACTCTATTTTTCTTTTTCTAACGTCAGGCAGAAGGTTTTTTTTTTGTTTTGAGACAAAAAGTGGCGTATAAGAGAAGGCACAATTATTGTGCCAATATTATTTCAAAATTTTATATTATTTTACATTTTGAGATCGATAATATGGGTGTAAAAAATTGTTTTTTTATTACTTTAATATTACAGGTCTGTAAATACTGTCATTATCGTAGACTCTTACTTACTTTTAAATTGCTCAAAAAGAATCAGAAATATATCTTTATTATCATGACGGTAAAATAAGAAGGGCTACAAACGGGACAACAAACACAATTAAAGCGTTTTTAATTTGGCATAAGGCAAATTATGGAAAGTTTTAAAATTAAAAAATTGTGCCGTTTTTGGTATTTGATTTTGGCATTACGTCTTTGTGCTAATGATTTTTTTTAAATTCTAAAAAAATGAAACTACCGTCATAATGATTGGTGTTCTAAGTTTTAAACTAAATCGTATTTGCAATCCGCACGGTGTGTTTGTTAGCTTGTGAAGGTTTTATTAAATATACTTTAGTCTGTTTTGGTTTCTCTTAATTTTGGAGACAAATAATTGAATAATGCTGAAATAATTTGATTTTAAGAGAAATTTTTGCGCTTTTGCTAATTTTTTTGCTTAACAATAGAGCTGTAAGGCTTCACCATTAATCCATAAACAAACAGAGCAACATCTTTTATTAAAATAGAAAACTGATTATTGCTCAAAAACATACGGCAATCTAGCTCCAGACTCAAATCTTTCTCTTTTGCAGGCCATTAATGATATTATGGCGATTGTGCCGTCTTGGGTCGGCTCCAAATGGAAATCTCTGTGGAATGAATATGAAGGAGCGGAGACGCCGGAAGCGCGCGCCGTCAAACAGCTTGACAAGCTGGACATGTTGGCGCAGGCGCGCTCCTACGAAATTAAATACGGCGTTGATCTAAGCGAATTCTTTGATTCGACTCCGCCGTCAACATTCACTACCCAGCCGTTTATTGATTGGGCCGAAGAAGTCCGCCAAAATCGGTCCATTTTTAAAAGCGATAGCGGCGAGTCGTCCGTGTAAATGGTTTTTTTTGTTAGATTTTTAAATTACCGTACCTTTTTTACCGTAGTTATTTATATCTACGTCTTAGTTTTTTTTTTACAATGATGCTTTCCCTAAATTTTTGATTGATTTTTACGATGTTCTTACAGTATTACCAAAAAAAAATCACGTTAATTCTAATAATGGTTAAAAATGACTATTTCTGTTTCTACAGTAACTTATAGTGTCAGCCCAACTACTGTGCAGTGTAGATTATCAATTACTGTACTATGAATTACAATTACTGTGTTTCTACTGTTATTAAATTTTGATAAATTATAACTGGTTTTTACGGTAATATTTCTGCAAGTTTTTCTACAAACTAACGTAATTATTTTATTGGCTATTGTCATCGTCTTCTTTATCATTACGGTTTAGCTGAACATTGTTAAATTTGTCTGTATTATTTTTTGAGTGCTTTCAAAATGTTTTTTGTTAATTTTTTAATAAAAATATAATTAGTTGATCTACAGATAATGAATTAAATACAAATAAAATGTTGAATGACACATTGATTGCTAATGAGTATGCGACTTATAGAGGACAAAAAAGTAGGAAGATGCTTATTTAAAAATAGATGAATGGGTTTGAATTGTGGGCTTCACGGCGCATCTGCCCTTATTTGTGACCAATTCGCCTATATTTTTTTTTAACTTAACAATTACACAATAATTTAAGGTGAATGGTATAGAAATATACTACGTGTTTTTATATCACATGCTTCTTTGTTTTACCGTAATTTATCTAAATAGAGTCATTTGTTCGACCGTTTCATCTTTTTGAAGATCCCTGGCTCTACCGCAACTTCAACGATTTAATCATTGTAGTGCAAAAATAGTTAAATATATTGTTTTTTGGCTTTTATGGTAGTTTTCTGTAGAATATCTATTACTCATTATTTACTGTATTTCTACAGTATTTAATAATTTCCAAAAATATAAGCTATTTATTTTTAGATATTGGTCTGACTACTGTATACCTCTTTATTAACTTCCGAATACTGTCGCTTTCTTAATAATTACGGTTTAAATAATTTATTAAATTAATTTTTTGCTAAATGTTCCTACAGTCAATCAATATTAAATAGGAAATCGAAAAATTGGTTTCTGGCATTATTGACAATCGTCGAGAAGGCATTGAAGTGTTGTCCCATCTTCAAGGGTTCGATACCCCACAGAACACCCGCGCACCACACCTTTTACTTCATTTTGAGTGGAGCAACACTTGACATATGGGTCGCAGGTTTCTTCCACCTTATCATCATGCTTTGTGATTTTTGTTTTTTGGTTGATGTAAAGTGGAGTGCTTTCCGTAGTTTTTTTGTCTCTACTTTCTGCGGCAATTTGGCGATGAGCTTGTAATTTTGATATTTTATCTGCCAATATGCTGTCTTCTACAATTTTTTTAAATTTATTTGTAGGGGTAAACTCACTATATCATAATGCTTTAATTTAAATACTTAGTATTCAAAAATACGGTATAAATATACAGTAAATTGATAATGTATCCAGTGTACAGTATTAACTTAAAATAAACTACAGTATACAATAAAGTTATCTATCCGCGATATAAAAAATTTATGTAAGCCAATTGTAGTTCGAAATTACTTACAATACAGTAATAAACGCACGTTAAACTACAGTAATTAATTTGAAATTACTCAGAATATAATACTTTCATCGGTACATTAATCTGAATACAGTATTCTATATTTAATCAAAAAGTGATGTATTCAATATACTGTATTGAAGGTGCAACAAACGACAGTGTTTTGTTCAAAGCATTCCAAAACGCCATAATCAGGACACAGTATTCAATTTTAATCAAAAACGGTAATATTAAACTCAGATTACTGTATTGGAAATACTTAAATAAATAATCATTGGTCTACCGTATTAAATGCCGCACATGACCAAATTCAGTACCCTACAGTACAAATAATCTCACTTGATTGTATAAAGTATTCAAAACACCTGTAAGCTGCTTATTTAAGCAAATAGTACTCAAAAATACAGTAATAGTTCACAAAAAAAGTCGTTACCATTGTGTTGGTTCAATGAAATTCTCTGTAGCTTGGTGATTTCGGCTGACGAACACGGAATTGTCTCTTCTTCAGAGTCGCGGTATCGGGTCTTTGTCTGTGTCTCGGCGTCGCAGACGCTCCATTTCGACCATTCGGTGGACAGAAGCGACGGCGCCTTTCGACGAGTTTCTTTCTGTGTCAAAATTTCGTCATGTTGCCTAGCTGAAAATATGGCTTGTCCTTAAGGGAACAACAGCAGTGATAAGTTCTAATAGAAGGGTATGCAGACAAAAATAAGACTGAAATGAAGGCTGAAAATTTTTACATTTGTGCGGCGTTGTTTATGACTTAATTTTAAACTTGTGCTTTCTATGTCCGACGCCATTTTGTCCGGCGACTTTCTATTTTACAAATATTTACCCTTCAGCTCGGAAAGACTGATCTCATATATAAGAGCATTCCATTTAGCTGCATGTATGTAATTACAAATATTGTCCGCATGTCCTTTTATTCATTTTAAATAAGGACAAAGGAATAAAGTGCCAATCTCAAAATTTTATGTTGGATGTCTTTTTTTGGAAAAATTCCTTATGGCCAATTTTTGCCAAGTGCCTTATTGTCTGCGGGTCTTCTTATAGGCTCATTTTGTCTGACCTTTTTAAAAGTATAATGCAATTTGATTGCGCTAATATATTCATTGTTTTTGTTTTATACAGTGCAGAATGATTACTGATTTTCAAACAGCGCCTGAACTGAAAGGCGAGATCAGTCAAAAAGAATTTTTGCTGGAAAACATTTTGCTCAAATTTTTTTTTGGCTAAAAGTCCGGCAGCATAAAATCCTCCTGGTGAAAAGCCTTAATTTCTGTATAATAAAATAATTCAAAGGAAAATTGCCTTTGTTTGTGCTCTGCTTCATGCACGTCCCCAACTCCATGTAGTCAACCAAGTGCTTGCGCTCCGAGACATAAATGTCGGGTCGACTGATTCGGGTGAATCGACTCAAATAGCAATTGTCAGTTGTCCAATCAAAGTAATAACTGGCCGAGGAGCATTCAAATCCCAAGTGCTTCTGTAATTTATAATTTATTGAATTGTTTTGACGTCCGGACGTTTGGCTTCGAACAAGTGTTTCTAGTAAGTGTGGCCTCGGACGTTTCGTCTCAAACTTTTGGTTTTGGACAAGCATATGAGACTCAAGGCCAATTGTCCAAAAATCTAAATGATTATTAGGCCAAGTGTCTGCCAGAACTATTGTCTCGAGGCCAAATGTCCATTAAATAAATTGTTCGTGTGACTAAAAGTCCTTTATTCGAAGTGTCTACTGGAACAAGTGTCCGACAAAAACAAAAGGTTTACGCACCGTCGACGTAATACAACGCCGTATGCAGTCGGTTTGCGATTTGGCAGTAATTATGGCTCCGGTGCCGGTAGCACGGCTGTCCAACGTGTGCTGCGGAATCCTGTATATCATGTCGTCGCAGTCCAATGGCAATTCTGTTTCTGAAACATTTTACAATAAATACTTTAAATAGTACTGTAGTCACCAGACACAGTAATACACAGTAAAGCAGAGTCCTACCTGGAATGCAAAACTTCTCAAAGTAAAAACTGTTTGTGTTTGGGATGTAATTGAGGTCGCCGTTGGGCGAGATTGCGCCGCCGATAATTTCGCAACGGCGCAAAGCGCGGTCAAAAGTCACTGAGCGACAGATTTGGGAGAAGCGCGTTCCGTCCAAATGCTAAAATTTTCAATCAATTAAGACATACCGTAATTTGACTTTAAAATTTTATTGTAGCATATAAGCATATTGTCAAATCTATTAAAAACCAAAATTTTATTTATATTGTAGTAGGCATGTTTTGGTTACTGTAGTATATCGTAATTTTTTTAAATCTATTGTACAGTAAATTCCACATTTTATTTAATAATAATTTAATTGACAAAAACAAAATTACAGTAACCTATTTGTTTTAAAACATTTTAAACTTTAAGTTAGAAACTTTAAGTTAGAAAAATTTATAATATCGTATAATGAAGTGATATATTTGTATCTCAAAGATTTGCTGTAATTGCAATGAAACAAAAAAGAGTGTCTTCTGTAAATTACTACAGTAACGTGCTACAAAATAATTTAGCAATCATAAATTGCTATGTGGTAACCTACCGTAAATTACTCAAAAACATTTTTAATTAAAATTTCATAATACTTACCTACTGTACTATTCTCATCGAACTTGTTATCTGTCTATCATACTATAGTAACCTACCGCATGTTTCCAAATTAAAAAATACTTTAAAATGAATTACCGCATTCATTTTGCACAAATGAAGACAAGACTCCGCCGAATCCATTTGAATAACAGCCAACGGTTTTTGTTCAACCAATGCAATTCCCTCAATAAACTGAATGCGTGCAATGCTCCCATCAACACAGTCCGGCATTACTGGAATCACCAGCGCTCCTTCTTCATTCAAGTCTTGCTGTTGCAAAATAAAACCATTTTTCGGCGCCGTCGCCGCCGGCATGATGTTGGTGAGCAGCGGTAGGGGGGGGAGTTTGGGAAGCATTGTTGGCATAGAATTCGTCAAAGGCATTAATGTGACCAGGTCGTCGTTATCCAAAAAATTGTTTTGGCCAATGCCAGAGGTGGAGGAGGAACGGTGGACGTTCTTCGGCGTTGTTCTGTAGCATTGGAGGTCTACGATTGAGTAGATCGTATTTGATTTGAATTCGATTGTTGGCACACAGCTACTGTCTGGCGTCACCCCGCTAAAAACAAAACAAATTTTTTATAGCTGTATAGAGTAAGTTCTTTCAGTAAACATACGGTATTTTGAAGAGCGATGACAGATTGGGAGTGGGATTGTTATTATTGGACAGCATTGATTGAAGCCCGTTTTGCAAAGAGGCGTATCGCTTTTGACGGTACGAAATGTCGCTTTCTGAAATACGCTAGGATAATATGTGCATATATTTCTGTATTATAATACTGTATGGAGTATTATACAGTAATTGTTATACATTAGTTGCCCTACAGTAATATTTAAAAAACAATTTTTTAAACTATACAATTACAGTTGTGAACTTTACGGTATTTGAAATGATTTGGCTACAGTTGTATTCATTTAGTAATATAACATTACAACAGTAAGTAAATTAGACAAATGAATTTGAAACTCTGTATTTAAACTTTTATAGCAAAAAATTTGTTTGAAATCACTGGTTATGAGCGTTTAATATAAGGACAATTTAAAGACCGTTTGACCAAGACATTTGGCCCTTATAAACAATAGTTACAGTAGTATAGTTTGACGTCTCTGAGACAGTGTTATTATAGCGTAATTTAATAATATTGACGCACAAGTGGTACGGCGAAATCTTTCTATAACCAAATTCCTTGCGCCCAAAGCAACAAAATTTGGCCTAAGGCCAATACTACTACAGACAAAAAAAAACAATAAATCTACCATTTTTAAAATTAACTTTATAAATACAGTAAGTCGTAAAAGTTGTCACCTTTATACAGTGGCTCGTCGGCGTTGCGGAACGGCGTCAAATCAGAATCGTCGTCGGCAATAACGTCGAACAAGTCGCAGG
>JAWNMF010000462.1:0-30000 GCA_035044305.1 Drosophila nigritarsus | reverse complement strand
TGGCAAAGACAATTTTATGGCTTCGGGCTTTAAGTCCAAACTCAAAGTCCAATTCAAACCTGCTAGGGCTACAGAGGGCTAGGCCTAAGCCTAAGTCTAAACTTGAGATTAATGCCTACGTATAAGGCTATGAACACACTCATTCACAAGCCTAAACCTAGCCCATGCCAAAGTAATAGCTTACGTCTAAACCCAAGCCTAAGCTAAAGCCTACAATTTAGTTTAAACTCAAACCATGTCTAAGCTGAAGTCTAAGCTGCTAAGACTACAGAGGGATAGGCCTAAGCGTAAGGCTAGGAATAAAATTCAGCTTAATCCTAGCTCAAAAACCCAAGTCCAAGCTTAAGCCTGAACTTAAGTTTAATGCCCATTCCCAAGGCTATAAACATATTCATATCTTAACTTAAGCCTAAGCCTAGAACCAAGCTTAAACCCAAGCCAAAGTAATAGCATTAACCAAAGCCTAAGTCTACGTCTACGCCGAAACATCAGACAAGACTAAATGATGAAAGCAAATTCTGCAAATTATAATTTTATCAAAATCTCTTCTCGCTAAACACTGTACCCAACAACGAACTAGATATTAAACAAAAAGAATAATTTAAATGTTAAGAAAAGCTGCTTCTGTTCAAAAACAAAATTTTTTTAAATAATATAAACAATAAAATTGATTTGAGTGCAAAACTCTCATTTTCATTTACATACCAAAAAACGTAACATTTCGAAGATAAAGGGAAAAAATGGAAAGAAAATCGAATATAAAGGAAAATCTGAAAGTAGTAAAGAGAATAATAAAAAAAATGTTATAATTGAAACTAGGATTTTTTAAATTATTTGGAAAACGACCCGTTGTGTTGTCTATGTAGTGACGGAGAAAAAAAAAACTAATAAGCAACCGCCAAACCCTTTCCAAAGAAAATTTACTAGAATTCAGCAGAAAGGCGTTGAAAATAAAATTTGGAAATGTTGACATTCCGCCTAAATTTTTTGGCATTCTGTTTATATAGCATAAAATCTGCTCAAAATTTGTAGTGCTTGTCTTATTTAGTTACAAATTGTTTGGCATTAAGTCATAATTGCTTGGCATTCTGATCAAAATAAGTGGCATTATGCACAACCTGCCAAATTTTAATCATAAATCAATTGCTCATTCCGCAAAAGAAAACAAATTAAAAATTAAAGACAATTTTTAATTTTCTTTGAAGAAGAGAAAATTATTTTAATGTATCCTACAACGAAAGCGCAAAACTCGCAGATCATTGGAAAGAGTCGAGTCGCCAAATGAAAGATCAAATTAATGCTTTCAAATCGGCTTTACTTAACGAGATTTGCTGTATAGATAAGCACAGAAGGATAAAAGAAAACAATTACAGCAGCTAAAAATCCGATTTTACCGCTTTTCGCTTGACCTTAAATTGCCTAACACACAAATATACAAAGAGTTTCTATACTGACTGAAAGCGAATAAATTACAGTAACCTGCATTGAACTGACTCACAAAATAATATCAACAAAATAATTAATAGGAATGAGTTGCTTCATGGGTCTGTAGCGCCTCCAGCGTTGTAAAGCCGGCGTCGCACTGAGCGCAGACGAACGGCCGCGCGTTTATTACCGACAAATGCGTAAGCCAATGGCTCTGCAATTGAAGGGCGTCCACAAAGCTTTGGCCGCAGACACTGCAAGGCAGATTTGCGGTTGTGGCAGACGAAGTGGAAGCGCGTTGTCTATACTCAGGGTTAGCCCGACAGGAGTGCAGCTGGAGGTCAGCGCCGCTATCGTCTTGCTTGGCGTCAGAACTTTTCTCAAACCTTTCGGCGTCTTGATTGGCCTCATGCAACAAATTTTGTAGTTTATTCACTAGTTCCCCTTCAAGTTCCGCCAAACTAGGCTTCCGAATGATCGTTGTATGGGTTTCTTCCGGTACGCCGGGACTTTGATTGGGCTCTGATGGCAGAGAGTGAGACACTGAGAGCTTCGGCGTCTTGTGATTAGATGCGGTGGTAGACATTGGAGACGGAGTTGAGATATTGGCGTCGAGTGAGAAATCGGACGAAGTAGGCGAATCCGCAACGCCCGGCTCTTCGTGTCCCTCTAAAAAAAAATTGGTTGAATTTCGATGAACATTGAAAATTAACAGAGAAAAATAAACTATAACAACAGTATCCTGTAGCAACGCCATTAATTGCCTTAGCTTATTTGTATAATGTTTAACAATTTTTAGTATTTGCAGTTGTAATTTTATGTGAATTAAAGTGTTATTTTACATAATTTTTGTAATATTTCTTATTTCTGATTACCGTACTGCCCGAATGTCTACAGTAACACCACTTTTATTATTGTGTTGGTAAATAAGTTCGTGCGGTTTTTTGAAGAATAATGACATTTTATTTTTTTAAAAGAATTCCATAAATTGAGTTAATATTTTGAGCCGCTTGAGCTGCGCTCGAGCCACGATTGAATTCGGCCAAAAGTAGATGTCGGAGATGTTCTTTCTTAACAACTTAAAGCATTACGTATTTGTTTTGCAATAAAAAAAAGTTGCTTAATTAATACCATGTTATAGAGGAAAACGAGAGATACAAAATAATTTTTAACAGAGTTCATAAAGAAACAAAAAGTAATAAAAAAAGCCGCACGAACTTATTTACCAACCCTTATTTACCATATTACTATAATTGTTTAAGAGTATCAGTAATTGGCCACTGTTTAAGACATTTTTCGATTTTGTGGCATATCCTACTTTTATCAACTGTAATAGCTCAGTACCTACAGTAATACATTTCTGTAGTTGCATAAGACTTTAAGCAAAGATTAAATTATAATAAAGGGAACAAAAGGTAAAAAAAGGCTAACCAATAGTCGGTGTAGCGCCGCCGCTAAAAAAATGAGCAGAAATGTGATGACGCAGCGATTCCCTTGTCGGGTAGACTTTGTCACAATTTAACCGGGGGCACTTAAACCCTCGGCCGTCCCGCATCACGACGTGGTCTGCCTGCATGTGTATCTGCAGCTCTGTCAACGAGTCAAAAGTCATCTCGCACATTTGGCATTTGTTGACGGTCGACGGCGTCAGAAGCGCCGATTTAAAGGAAGGCGATTCAGTACCACACAAAATTGTTAACTTTGCCGAATGAAGGTTTGCGTCACAATGAGCCAATATATTTAGGCTTAGTGAGGCCGGAGTTGGTTGATCTGTTTTGATTGGTTCACCAATAGCTCTGTTGCCAAAGGCGTTTCTTCTTGTGTGTCAAATTGGGCTTACTTAAATAAATAACTGTAAAATAAACAAAGCAGTGTAAAAATTTCCTACAGTAGTTATTGGAAAAGATTAGCACTAATTATTACAGTAAGCAAATTAAACAGTATATTATGTTACAGTAAAATACTTTTCTTTTTTGATAATTTATAATAAAATTATTGTATTGTAATTTTAGTCTAGCAACAGTATGAAAAAAGTAAACTACGGTAGTATGAATTAACACGGTAACAATAAAAATACAATAAAAAATCGTTAGCAAAAATACTGTATTAACGAAACAACTAAAAAAATCTTACAACTTTAGTAAAAACATTAATTTACCGTAACTAATTCGTCTGCATTTATCCTAGGCGGATTCCACACACTCGCATTTACAGAACGACCGCTTGGCTTTGCGCCAATAGCCAAAAAGAGGCAATTTGTTCGTATCATTCAATTCGATTGTGCAATGCAATGACGTGTCCGGTTCATTCAATACGCTAGTCAAATCCAACGAATTGTGATTGTTTGTTTTAACGTTAAGTGGTGAACAGTCGTCGCGCTGACGTTTCGACTTCTCAGACTCCTCAATGTCATCTATTCTGAAAAAAGGAAAAATTTTATAATCAATAAATAATAAAACAAAAAGAGATTAAAATAGGAAAGGACAGTCTTATGTAGAATCTGGGCCTTTAGTCCGATTTAAAGGTGAAATGCCGACTGAGCAAACATAACTGTTGCCTGAAGAGACTTGAGCCAAAAGCAGTAGTAGACTATTGCTAAACCGACAGCGATAAGCCAGAATAAGTGTATAAACAGGACTAGGACTATTGGGCCAAAACGACTTGAAGACGTCCGCTTGAAAAAAAAGTCCGACAGACAATCCGGCAAATAATCCTAGAGACACTATAACGAATTCTTTGAACTGATCAATTATTAAACATATTTTTTATATCAAATTTCTAATACAAAAAATTCAATACGCACCATGATGTAGCAATTGGTTGGCTCTAATATGTAATGCTTGAATAAATTATGGCCCAGACAGTCAGCAAAGTTGTGTTAGTAAAATAAATGAGTTTAATGTGTGTTAGGAAAGGAGTGAGCGTGGCGGTGAAGTGTCACTGTTTGGTAAGGCAGTGCAATGCTGTTCTATGTGCCGTTAATGATGGCCGGCGCCGTCGGATTTGACGCAGAAGAGAGGAGGAGAAGGGATGAAGCGGATGCAGGCAAAGGCCAGAGTTGCCGTTTATAATCACATTTCCAAGCAGGGCGTGGAAATGTCATTACCGCTGGTGGCAATAGCCGTCGCTGGCCCACCGCTGGCGGCGGAACAAGGCTGAAATACAAGAAATAATTTAAGTGCAACTCCGCATTGTTGTACTATACCGCATTGATAAAATGCTTATTCAATTTATTCTATTTGTGAAAATTGCTTTTTATTGTTTTTTTAATTAAAAATGAGAATTGTAAGCATAAATTTAAGCCAAAGAAATATTGACAGATCGCTAATATTTTAAATTTTGACACAACGCCAAATAAATATTTGAAATTTTGACACAACTCAAAACATTTTTTGACGTATTGACACAATGCCAAAACAGTTGCTTGATTTTTATAAAACGTCAAAAATTTAAAAAATGCTGCCAGCAGGGATGATATTTTGTCCAATTTACATGACAAAAAAAGAACAGATTTAGGATGGCAAACAAACAACAAATTTTCTTTGGCAAAAAAACAAAAAAAAATTAAAAATTTTTTTTTAATTATTTAAATTTTTTCACGGCAAAAACAGTACAGGCAAAATCGGTTTAAAACCAAAACCTAATTTTTTGCTAGAAAAAAAATTGTTCTTTGTCCTTTTGCCATTCTTTCCCTTTATTTGCCGTGAAAAAAAAAACAAAATCTCATTCCAAAATTTCAGCCAGAAAAATTATTTTGAAAAAATCAAAATGCCAATAATTTCCATTCATTTAAAAGAATTCATTTTCATTCATAAATTCAAAAATTGTCCCAAAACATCGTAAAAAAGGACCACTAATTTTTAGCACAATGCCATAAATAAAATAAAGTGTGTTACGGAATTCTGTTCTTTTGTGGAGAGTAAAGAATAGTGGAGTTAGAAAAGTGTTTAAACTTTGTTAGTAATTTTAATTGTTAATGGGAAATGCCTATATACAATAATGCTGCAAACCGCTGGATTTGTTCATGGAAACACATTAGAGTCCGGAACAAATAGAAGAAATTTTGCAGCATAATTCCTAACAGTCAATTGAAATGGAATTAAAATGCAATTTTGCCGCTAATACAAAACTGAACGCAGCTGTTATTACTCAATTTGGACTTTTTGAAGACCACTGTTAGTTCTCTTAGGGGCTAATGACCAAAGAAAAAAACACCGTATTTTCTCTAATTGGCCCGTTGTGGTTCTACTACGGTTATTCAATAATCTCAATAACCAAAAGGGCTATATGTCATTTAGAGAATTAGGGTAAAATGTATTCAGTCATCCAAAAAATGAAAATGTCGTTCTATTCTTTCGACTTTTGCAAAACCTATTGCAAACTGCAACAACTGTACAGACTCTTGCTGCGTTTTTATATGAGGATCTTCATGTGAATCATAAGTGCTACATCCGAGTGCGACATTCTTAATTGCAAAACTTTTATTAAATCAAATTAAGATTAATAGGCTTTTTGAGTGTTAGTATTTTTCTCAAAGGTTTGACGCTCAAGTCAAAATTAGAAAAATCAAAAATGTGCAGGACAAAATGGCGCGCGGACAAAAAATGAAAATCATTAAAAATAAAATATTTGTCTTCACGTTTTTTTGTCCGGTGCCTATTTGATCTAAAGCCTCGCAAGTCAAAGACAATACCTTTCATTGTTTTTGCGCTTTAAGCCGTGTGGTAGTGGCGTCACCGACTTTTGAATACTGCTGTTGTTCTTCAGACTTGCGCCGACTGAAGCGGCGGCATTCTCGCTGATTCCAATCTTGAAGGCGCTCATCGCGCCGTTATGTACAAAATATTGTTGGGATTGATTGAGCGAATGATGACGCTGGACGGCTTGCGGCTGTCCGACGACGCGCTGCTGTGCTGGCTGGAAAAGTCGACGTTTATTGGCGATCCGTTGGCTGTGGACGCCTTTGTTGTCGATGCATTCATTGCGGGTGTTATGCCAAGATCAGAACGCAATTTCTCCAATAGACCTAAAAATGAGACATATCAATTAAGAGAAAGAGCGTCAATGCATTAAAAAGAAGATTAATAATGGAGGGAGGGCTTATGGTGAATATATCTGAACGAAACGCGGCACTATAACTCTAAAACAAAAACAGGCTGGACAAAAAAAATACGAGCAAAAGGAACATATTTTGAATCTATAAATTATTTTAAGGAATAATTTTCTGTCGCAAATACAGTAAATAAAACAAAATTTACCATTTCATGTTCAAAAATTATGACAAAAAATTTAATACAGTAATTTGTGTTTTTAATATTTGCGTTTTTTTTGTGATGTGTCCCATTGTTTGCTCATTTTATTGATTGTAAATATAAAGTTGTATAATTTATGCCAAATCAAAAATTGCATGATGTAAGTAATTAAGTATTTAGCTAAATGCCAATCAAAAATGAATAAATCACCTTTGTCTGTTTAATAATGTGCTTAACAACAAACTGTTAAAAAAATATTATCGTTAAAGCCGAACGCCTCTACATGGACACACATGTTAATTAGCCAAAGTTCCTCTGTAAAAAGCTTTTGAAAATTTGAATCAGGGGAAGGAATTTGGGGAAGGGAATAGAGGAAGCCTTGCGCAGACAAAGCGTAAAGTACTTAAACGGCGGTCAAGAGTTTACGTTAATAGGGTTCTGTTATTTCTTATTGCGCTTAGCCTAGGCATAAGCCTAAGCCTTAATCTCTTTAGTGAGGACGATGCAATTAAACAAAAGCTTACTCAACAACGAAGTGCGCGCCACTTCACAGTCGGTGGCGTCAATATTCCCCAGGACATAGCTGTGCTCTTTGATCAGGTTGTGCGAGTCTTCGGGCAGACGACCCAGGCTCACCATCGTCTTGACGTGGTTCTTTGAGCGCAAATGCTTAGCCAGGACGCCGTGGGTGCGGAAGCCGAGGTTACAGTCAGCGCAGACAAAGTTGCGAAAACTATTGCTGCCCAACGAGCTGAGCGTCGCCGTTGAGTTGCCGCCCATCGCTGAGGATGCAAGAATAGCCGTGCCGGGTGGTCGATCGGCTGCGCCAGATTGTAGCGTCATGGCAGGAGCTCCGCCTGCGTTGTCCGTCTTTTCATCTAAAAGATTCGTTAAATGATTTTAATGCGGCATATTTTCCTTGAAAAGATTTGTCTATTGTTGTGGTAGTTAGGATTTTAATCTATTAGTAGTGTGTGACATCAGTAATATTATTTAATAAGATTTATTGTAATAAAGGTTTACATAAATATTGCGCGTCACTGCTTATCACCTCTTGAATATTGTACCCTTCTCTCCAGCTAGCCGTGCTGCTACATTATATAAGACTAACTTATAATTGGCGGCCGACTCTTTATTACAAGATTTTGTTCTCTAACACTCGTTCTCTGTGTGGTGTCTCATACGCTAACTTTATGAAAGCTTTTACTTTTTTTATAAATAAGTCCACCTCTAAACCCTTAAACCCCAAATAACCCCTAAGAATTCGAGCAGTGGATTTTTTGCCAGAAAACTTTTTGCTAGATCCATTTTTTTATGTTTTAATCAGAGACTTTTATTTGGCGGGACTTATTTTTTATGACAATTTTTTAAGCAAACTTTTGGGGCAGTACTTATTGCCCAAATGTGTAGGACTTTTTGTCTATAACTTTTCATGAAGCAAAATTTCTGTCAGGGACTATTGGCCGGAGACTTTTCAAAAGTCAAACTTTTTATTCGAAATCTTGTAGGATAGAACATTTGCGGCAAAAAACTCAGACAGATAAATAGTCCTACAACGAAAAATTCTACTACTTAAATATTTAAATGTAGGCCAAAACACTTACTTACCAAGGTCATTATCATTCTCGGGCGCGTTGAACGCCAAATTCTGGTGGACACTTTCCACGTGTTTATTTAACAACGCTTTCGACTTGAAACTGGTTCGACACTCAGTGCATTGGTAGGCGCGTTGTCGAGCATTTTGTTGTTTTTCAATCAAATGCGTTTGTTTGTGGAGGACAAACTCGGACTCTTTGCGGAATTTGCGGTCGCACATATCACAGAGGAATTCCTGCAGCTCTTTGGCTAAAAAAGCCTCCATGGAGGACATGTTGGGCGGTTGGGCGCTAGAGATTGGCTGGTTTAGAAAAAACTGTTTGTCCGAGCCTAAAAATATGTAAACAATTAGGGTATTTGGCGACTAGTCCAAACAGACGATTCACTCATTATTATTTGGCCGGTCAATAATAATTAAGGCAGTTCATCAATGATACAGAATGGTTGAAAAAATATGTGAAAAATAATAGCCTTCCTTCTAATATAAGCCCTCTTAACTGGTATATAGGAAAAATAGAAGCCTCGTGGCATCTAAGAAAGGAAGTAGTAGGTTTACTGTATGGGCTATTTTACTGTATACAGGTTGGCAAAACATTTTTTCGGTAATTTCAACTGAGCGTCATTCCTGTGTGTAAAAGTTATTTTAATTTTGTTTGGCCTAAGAATTTGCATTGCAATTACTTTGTTGTTTATGCAGGATTACAAAACATTCTTTCTTTTCATCATTTTTTCAGATATTTCTATCCAAAAATTAATTAGACTTTAAATTTGAGCCAAAAAAATGGAAAAAGTCAAAAAAAAAAAGTTAAAAAGAGAAAATTAGGTTAAGAATAAAGAAAAAAAAGCATTTGCAAGAAACAGCTTAAATCCTGTCAAATCAATTGAATTAAGCACTTGCCAAGAAAGCTATTTGCTACAGTAGAGATTTGGGATGACGCCGGGTTGTCAAGTGTAGGCTGTGCAATGGGCGCCGTCAACGCTTGCACAAAATTTTGGAGTTCAGTGGAGGCGGATAGTGAGGAGCCGGACGATATGCCAGCGCCGGCTAACAACTGTTGTTGTTGTTGTTGTTGCAGCTGCAACAGTTGTTGTTGTAGAAGTTCGGTTTTGAACGCTTCAACAGATACGTGGGAAATTTCATTGGCCACCGCTGACGACGATGATGGCTTAGAGAGGGGTTGGGGAGCCAACAAAGAAGAATTCAAGGAAATCAGTTGAGACAAATTTTGTTGTTGGTGTTGTTGTTGGTTGCGTAGAATGGTCTCGAGCAGATCGCCGTTAAGTGATAATGTTGACGCCACCGTGGAAAAGAGTTGTGGAGAAGCAATTTCCGCTATTGTTTTTGCGACAGGAATAAAATTGGCAATCAATTTTTGTTCTTGAAACGAACTGTCTGACTCCGCTTCTTGTCTGGGCGCTGTTTTAGAAATACGGAAGGAATTTGCTGCAAAAGGATTTGATCCTCGGCCAACAAGCTTTCATTAGCTAGCGACAATAAGCCGGCGCTCGAGTTGGTGGGGAGAAACAAGCTTTCATCGGAGAGCAAGTATGGCGAGCGTTGGGCGTCTAAAAGTTGGACCCAGACGTGCGCAAACTCTTGATGGGCATTGGAAGTGGAGACGTCTGGAGCGGGCGTCAGGTGGCGTCAGTTACCATGCCGCAAGGCTGTGCAACGGAATGCCGACGAGACTTGGACGATGACGAATTGGGCGAGCATAAAGCCGCCGAAGGAGCGGAGTTGCAAGAGCGCTCGCGGTCGGGCTTCGGCCAGAAATTGTTGATTTCGTCTTCCGGACAGAACATCCACAATGTTGGCGGCGTGTGCGTCGATCGTTCCACCAGAATATTCTCTGAAAAAGAATACTAATTTTGTAAACAAAATGCTAATTTTTAAAAAATTTAAAAAAAAAAAATTTTTAATTAAAAAATGTTTTTATCAGACGTTCCATAACCCTCTCAATTGTCAATGCTATTTTTTTCTGTCTGACGTTAGAAAAAGAAAAATAGTATGCAAAAACGAGAGGGTTACTAAGCCTGGCAGTAGCAGTGCTGCTTCAATTAGAAATAACTCACCACTGGTCTCAATATTAATTTAAAAAGCCATAAAATCACTTTTTAAAATTGAAGCAGCACTGTTAGCCCTTAGTTTTGCAATCATCGCATTTGGAAGGTTGTCCCATGTAGAATAAAAACGTAAAAGCTCATTGTGTAAATTTTAAATCAAAGATTTTTTTTTCCAAATTTCAATTTAACAATCTCATAAAACAACGCTTGTAAATTTTACATAAAACTGTATTTTCTAAATTTCAGTTCTGAATTTCTCATAAAAAAAAATCGTACAACATCTTTTTGACCAATTTTCGTATAAAATTTTATAAAAGATCAATTTTTAGAGATTGGCAAACGCAGATCGCTCCTACATGTCCCTTATTTGCTTTTTAACCGCCTGACCTAGCTAAATCAATATTCGGGACACAGGAAAAAAAAGTTTGCCAATCTTATTCTCAAATAAAGCGTTATTCTCAAATAAAAAGCATCTATGTGACAACGTTTTGGGCAAATTAGCTGTAAAACACTAGCTCAATATACCTTGACCAAAACGCCGATACGTGTTGAAACTGCTGCAAACCGGTGGCATAACATTGATTGCAATATCGTCGTCGTCTTCGTCGTCATCTTTTTGCAGGTCGTCGTATTCATCGTTGACAAACCGCGACTCCATCATACTCAACTTCATAAATTGGGGGTCCTCGCAGAACTCAAGCTTTCTGGTGTCCTCGTCCATGTCTCCTCTATGCAGCGCATTATAGTGCAACAAAGTGTTCGGCGCTGCAAATCGATCCGATTTGTTTTCCAAACCGCTCGAGTCTTGTGAGCCATCTCCGGAGGCGATGGCATTTATTGCCAGGTGTTGATTATGGAAATCTTGCAGAGCGCTTTCACCCTTGTCATCGGCCAGCCGTCGTCTGTGCGTCTTGGAGAAGAGATGTTTGGTCAGATTGCCTTTGGTTTTGAACGAAAAATTGCAAGTGATGCAGGTGTATGGGCGTATATTTGTGTGCGATCTAAAGCATAAATCATCATTACAGAAAAACATTATAGCAAAAAGCAAAGCAGCGTATGTGGAGAAGGAGACAAGTAAAAAAAGAGAAAAAGGCGTCGGACATAAAACGCAAGACATAAAAACGCATGGACAACAAAGCTCCGGACAAAATGACACAAAATTTTTGAATCAAATAAAAAATTTTTAATTCTTTTAAAAACATAAATACGGTTAACCATTGGCAATGTAGTCAAGAGCATTAAATGTACAGTATTTAAATATTAAAAAGTATGTATAACGATAACTTTAATTGAATAATTTTAAATTTCTATGCCTGCGACGTTTTGTGTGTGTTTGTATATTTTTTCTATTTTTTCATGTCTACCTGTCAGCGTCTATTTATAAAAGCAACATATATCCGCAAAGCAGCTGACCCGCTAAATGAATGTAATGAAAATTACTTTAAATGCTTCTTCAGCATTGACGGCTTTTTACATCGTATGCCGCATCGCTCACACACATAACGTCCGCGTCCACGACCACGCACGTACGCGTCCACTTCTTCGGTGCGTCGGATTGGCTGGATTTAGCGCCGGCCCAAGTTGTCGTCGGCAATATCGTTGAGTTCTCATCTTTTGGATTCATATTGAGCTTATCGTTGGGTGAAAGCAATGAAGGCGCGGGTTGAAAGGTCGTTGTGGTCGGCTCGTTGACCACCGGCGAAGTGGAGGCAAAGCGTTCAGCGACACTGCTTTCAGAGTCGAACCAAACCTTTTTGTTTTTATCGTCACTAAAATAAGATAATACATTAAAAACATAATATAAATTTCACATTTAGACAGAATGCCACAAACATTTTCTTGGGCAAAGAAAGTTCTTACGGTATTTCATTTTGTCTCAATTTTTGAATTGAAGTTATTTCAACGTTAAATTTGAGCTCCAAAAAAATAATTTATGTATGAGTCAGCTAAAGTACAACAACGAAAATGAAACGGGCTTAATAGGCCAACGGGCATCATGCTTCAAAATTTCGTAAAGTATTTAAGGCTGCTTATTTTTTTCTTTGAACATAATTTTGTGCATTAAATGAAAATAGTAAATTTGATGACCTACCAAAACACAACAACTGGGTTATGGGAAGGAGGAAGGATGAGCTGTCTTTAACGTTTCCACTGCTTCTTCCTCGATTTTAATGCGTGATTCAACGACACTGTGGCTGGTAGTCACTTCGCTTCGATTTAACAACAAATCACTGGCCGAGCTCAAAACTGTCTCGGTGATATTCGACTCGTCAACCATCAAAGAAACAATGCTCTCCGTTTGCAATTTCTGCTAAAATAAAATTGAATTATCAAAACGATTATTCAACTGTTAGAAATCCTATTATAAATTTGAAGTTGTCATAAATTTTTACCTTAGTTTGCAATTCCCAGAACGAGGGATGAGTAATGCGCAGAGTTGGGTTGGTGGCGCAAGTGAATATACAACGGTCGTTTGATCCGTTTGAATTTTTGTGAAAGAATTGCTTAACAAAAGTAAGAGAAGGCGTTTCTCGTCAGCAGTTACGATTACCTGAATTTGAACAGTGTAAAGACATGATGTATTCAAGCCTACAATAACCAAAAAAGAAATAACGTATAAAGAAATAAAATGAGGTACCGTAACACAACATTTAATCTGCAAACTAATTTAAACCCTACAGAATCAAACAAAATATGTATTACGGTAAGTAAATAATATTACAGTAGGTTTATAAAATACAGTATGAACAAAATTGTCAGGAAGGTAAAAAAAACGGTATGTAAAAAATAGAGTACATAGTACGTATAAAAAAAATATAGTAGAATAACCCTTACAGTATATACAGAAAATACAGTAGGTAAAAAAGCTAGGGTAGAATAAAGCTCACGATGAATTATTGAACTGCGGTGTGGAAAATGTGCTACGGTATGCAAAAAAATATTACGATAATTGAAAAATTTAAACAAAATAAAAATAAAATGGTATGTAAAATAAATGATACAGTATAATAAAAAAGCTACGGTATTTTAAAAAATACTACATTATGATAGATACAAATTATTACAGTATTATTTACATTTGTTACGCACATTAGCTTAAAATATAGAAAAGAGGCTATATTAAAGGAAATTGTCAATAATATATCAATACTGTAATAATTTGCTCAGTGAAAAATAACGTACCGGATGCCAAATATCGCTGTACGTCGATAATCCTCTTTTTGCAAATCAGACGTCGGCTTCAAAGTATTGTGCAAACACATGTAAGTATCTGTAGTAATGTTCCGAACGCGTGATCGGGAAGACATTCCGCTGGCCGCTAAGCTTTCGAAGGTGAACTCTCCACCATTGGACACCAATTCGACTGACTTTGTATTAAAAGTCAACAAGTAGGGCATGATCTCAGCATTGCCCGCCCTCATATGGGAGAGAGCAAGGCTGAGCGCGTTCAATACTTCTTTCAGCGCGTTCGACGGCTTGGGGCGGCCGGCTCGACGGGCTTTCACACTTTTCGGTCTTCACCGGCAACGACAACTCCTTGTTGTCAGCTGATGTTGTCAAAAATGTTTGCGCCTGCGTCGCGTTCTCAGTATGCTGATCAGCGCCACCTTGCTTGTGTAACTCAACGGGCTGGCTGTGTTGTTGCCGTTGGGCATTGGCAACCGCCTTCGGCAAGCTGTTGTTGTAACTTCAACTGCTGTTCTTGCTCCTGCTGCTGTTGTTGTTGCCCTGCAATAACGGCTTGTTGAAGTAGGGAAACGTTAACATTTGAAGTATTCTCATTTTGTTGCTGTTGTTGTTGTTGAGAGAGTTGAATGCCTAACTCCTGCTGCAACTGCCCCAACTTTACGTTAATATAGCTTTGCCTTTCCGCATTATTCAACAGTTGCATTCGCAGTTGTGGGTCTTGCTGCATGCACTGCTGCTGTTGTTGTTGGAGTAATTGCAATAACTGCATGTTGGTGATTGTCGAATCCTGTAATTAAGAAACATTAATTATAAAAAAAAACCAAAATCTATTTATCCGCACAACCATATAAAAGGACTAGAGTAAAAAAAATTAAGTGAAATATATCTCACAGATTATTGTTTGGCTTTTTCAGTGTACAAGTCTCCGGCTTAAGCTTAAGCCATACAATAGTAAAATTGTAAAATAAAGTATTTGGGTAAAATAAGTTTTCGACGCAAAAGAAGAGAAAAAACAAATTTTCTACATAATATTAGATCTTATAAAAACAGCTACACGCAAGCTTAAAGACAAATAAATAAAAAAGCCAAATCCATTACAACGGAGAAAAATTTAATGCGACCGTAACATTAAAATTGTTTGAGAGGTGAGAACATTGACAAATGTGAAACAATCTGAAAAAAAGCTCGGAAATTCAATTAGATAAAATGAATCACATGACACTACTTAACACTTATATAAAAAGCCTAACAAATTTGAGCGTCTAGCAAGCCTGTCCATTAGCACACATTTATACGAGGCGCCAAAAGACATTTTTTTGCGTTTTCAATTTTATACGAAAAAAGTATTAATCGAAAAATTTTAACGTATTTTGCTGATTGTGTGCTGAATTTCATTCACAATCTGATTAAAAAAACTGAAAATCTAAACACAACCGTGTTTTCAAATTCTTCTGTTTAAAAGGCCGGCGCCCTGCATTTAAGGCTGCCCTTTCTGCCTAGGTATATTATATGAAAATATTGTGACCAATATTGGCTGAGAGTTGAATGTTGTTAAATATTGCGCAAAATAAAAAAATATAAAGGGGTGATTTCAATAACACGCAATTGTGTATAAAATAAGTTGTTAACTATCTATAACAGAAGACGTAGAATAAAAAAACTGCTAAAAAAAGTCAATTAATGAAAGACAAAATAATAGGACCAGGAAAACAAGACGACTAAAAAATTGATCAGAGGGTATATGAGCTTAGCCCAATTTTACTGAAAAATGGATTATTGAGCTTTCAAAAATGGACTTACAATTTTGGAAATTTTTGTCGCCGATTCCGGGTGGTCGGCGTTGACGACGTCAATCATAAAATTGTTGGTCTTGGATTCGCACACCGCAAAGTCGAAGAGACGCTTCTTGAGTGAGTGACGGCTTTCTGTTGCCGCACCACTGTTCGTAGCCAACGACGGCGCCGGCGAGTTGTTAGTGCTGAGGTTAGACTTGTAGGGCGAATCCAGGTTGGGATGTTGTGAAGTAAAAGCAGAAGTCGAAGCGGTGGCGACCGTAGGCGGGGACGAAGAGACAGACACATTGTCGAGCGCCGTAACAATGCTGCGCAACAGTGCGTTGCTGGCGTTTGCGCCGGTGCCAACTGGTACAGAAGACCGACCGCAGTTGCCTGCTCCATTAATGATGACGTCGGGCGCGACACCCATCCCACCGCCAACCAACGCCGCAATATTGGATTGGTGTTGTTGCTGTGCTAGCAAACGTTGTTGTTGACATTGTAGTTGTTGTTGGCCTGGCAATATTGGCTGGCTAGTATTCAACAAAGCTTTAAATTGCGACTGCGAGTGCTGTTTCTATAATTTAAATTGTTTAAACTTCAAACTGCTGTGCTTTATTTCAAACTACTGCCTAGATGGAAAAACGGAGGTCTGTTACACCGGAAAAAGTCAATTTTTGGAATGCTAGGAAGTGCTGTTCCGCAATTCCGATTTATGCCAGACCCGATGTCTTGCAAGTCGTCGGAATGCGTTGGCTCACATGCTGTCAATTTCAGGACCCCTGCACAATTCTTCATTACATTTCTAGTGATTCTTCAAGTCTGAAATTAGACGCATCACCAATATAATACACAGACTTCCGCAAATTTTTATCTTTTGTAAATTTGAAAAAAATGTCACTCATTCTTTCAAAAGCAATGCTAGAGTTTGGCTCTTAGTTCCGTAAATGACATTTATTTCATAAAAGATTTTTTCGATTAATTTTTTAGCTATTTTAAAATTTATTTAGCTTAATATCAAATAGATTAATCTCAGGTTCAATGAGCTATCCCAAGTGGCAAAGAGTCACTTGCCCGAGTGGAACACCATCATGCTACTCTCCTAAATAATTTCGGTAGCAATTGACAACACTATTGAAAATGTTTTAATATAACGGAAAAAAATAGAAAAAATCAAAATTAATAAATCAATATGTGACCAACAAGACTTATCAACCAAAATCAAAAGGCTATAAATGACTCACCGTGAGTTGTTCCTTTTTGCTGCAGCGGAACTCGTGCGCCTCCAAACCGGCCTCGTTGGGGAATTTTAATTGGCAGAAATTGCACGTCAAAGGGATATTGTAGCCTTGTCGGAAAATTGGTTCACCACTGGTCAACGAGCCACTCAGCCGCAAAGAATTGATCAACGATACTTCGTGCAAGGAATGACTTCTTGTTGTCGAATTCTTGTGTTGTTGTGGAAAATGCTGTTGTTGTTGTTGTTGTTGCAGGCCAGGAGAATCCCTACCTAAAATTGTTTAAAAAGTTAAAATTCTTACATATTTAACATGAATTTCTATTATATTTTATATTACCATAAACAAATAATTTCACAATAGTAAAATGAGATCCATATGTACTTATCAGGCAATAAACATGACGAGTTTGCAAACAAACCATTAAATAATTAATTCTAAATGAACAATGAACAAGAAATGACTTATATAACTTTTTTAACTCTCAAAAATTTTTTAAATTATTTTTAATATTAAACTTCAAAAAAACTCAACTACAAGTTAATATTTATTTAGGTTTAATTACCCAAGTACAAGTTTAAGGAACAGCACTTTTGCTCGGGCTTATTGTTATTGTTATTCTATTTTCGTCAATTTCATTTTTCTATTCTAAAAACGGCCAGCAAACGATGAGCAATTGAAGCCGCTCTCTCCCCGCCAACAACCTTCGCCCGAAAACAATCCGTCTCGGCGGCTTTCAATCCTCAAGCGTCAGCAGTTGCAATTTTAGCCAAAGCAAGATCATTTTTGGGAACAATGAAAACCGGTAATCCTACGGCAATTATGTTTTACCCTATGATTAAGCTAATCGGTTGCTTCGTTGAGCACAACCTCAATCAGTTCCACTGCAGCAGACCTACTGCTTCAACGCAGGAAAAGCATGAGCGGAAACTTATTTAACTGGCTTTTATTTTATTTCTGTGATATTTATTTTAATTTTTTTTGTATTTTTGACTATTTTTTTGTTTAAATTGTATACATATTCGTTGCGTTTTATATAAATTATAATTTAGGACTTCAGGGGATTAAGCTTCAAGTAGTGTTTAAAAACGCAGCATGACCTCTTTATTATTTTAGCTGAACCAAAAATTAAAAAATGATTTTTCATTTTGAGTTTAAAAAACTAAACCAAAAATTAATGCGTAGGTATATGACTTCAAGTAATTGGGCTCTAATACGACTCAAACCTTACTTATCATACTCGAGTCAAAATAAATAAAACACAAAAAAAATTATGTCGCAGCTTTCAGTGTTAAATAAAGTTAAAAAAATAGAGCCACCACACAGAAAATACATAAATAAGCTTTCACATTTACATAAAATAAATTTATAAAAATACAAACTTCCACTCAGCGCGCATTCCGAGGTTTGTGATGTAATCGAGTTGGAAGTGCTTTGACGATGGTAGGGACGCCTCTTCAACAACATTGGATTTGGCTCGACAATGGCCTCATTTTCACTGATTAGTCTGGCAATGTGGTCTTGAACCTAAAATACAAAAACAAATTAAACAAAAAAATAAAAATAAAAAATTTACCGATTCTGCGCTCGTCAAAAGGCGATCGGAGGAAGTCTGTCTGCTTGTCGAGGCAAAACTGCTCGATTTGTGATGCACCGCCGCGGGCATTGGAGTCGAGGTTGTCGGAGTGGCGGGAACTGAAGTAGAGGCCTGGATCATGTCTGTGGCCGCAATTGAGTTTAAAAATGAGTTTTGATGAAACAAATTTGCGGCATGGCTAAACTGTGAGTTTTGTACCGCAGCCAGGTCAATATGATCTGGCTGGCCGTTAGCCGCGTTGTGTTCACGCACAATGCTGACAGCCAAAAGGTTAGAGGCAGATGCCGTAAGGCCATTTTGACCAGAAGTCCCGCCTGAGTTTTCATTTTTCCCAAAGTTAAAAAGCAGCTGAGAAGGAGAACCGCCGTTTAGTTGTGCTGCACTGCTAATTCGCGCAACAGCACCAGCTGCAGCTGACGTCGAGGAAGTGCTGTTACTGTTACTGCTACTTAAACTAGAACTGTTGGCAGCAGCCAATGCCAAAGCATTTAGTGACGATGTATCCTGTTGTTGTTGATGTTGCTGCTGTTGTTCTCTAGCACGCTGCAAAAGAAGTTGTTCGAGCAGCAACTTATTTTCATCCACAAAGGTTTGTCCATTATTGGCCGTCAAGCTGTTGGATATTGGCGGTTGTGGTTGAGGTGGCGGTTGAGGCTGCGTCTGTCCACTCAATGAATTTGATAACAGTAAATTAACTAAAAATTTAAACTTTACAGTAACATACGATCCTGTGGTATGTGAAATATACCTTAATTACTGTAAAACCAAAAAAAATAAAATTTTGTGGTATAACAAATTGCTGTAAATTGATCTTCTAATTACCTTAAAATCAAAATTCAAACTAAGAAAAAATCAAAAATTTGTAATTAAAAAATAAAAAATATTTAAAATAAAAATTCTATGAGTTTTAATATTACTGTATCGTACTATAAATTTTGTATTACCATTGAAATAAACAAAATTTTTTCAATGTAGAAAAATTAAAAAGTCAAAATTGCGGAAAACAGGCTTAATGTAGGAAATTCAAAACACAAACAAAAATAAAAAGTTAATTAAAATTTAAAGGTATTAAGAAAATAGTCGCTTACACTGTTCTTGAGACAATTCATTTGAAGGATTTGAACTATTGGCATTAAATAATTGAGCAATTAAATTTAATTGTGACTGCTGTGACTGAAATACAGGAGGAGTTCGTTGCTGTGGAGCAGCAAAAGAAATACCCGCTGCTGGTTGTTGTACCGGATTAACTTGTTGTGTCGGTGCTACAGTAAGTGGCACAGCTTGTGGCAAAACATTTGGTAAAGTACCGGAATTTGCATTTGAGCCTTGAATCAATTGAAGCAGTGACAATAAAGATTGCTGCTGCTGCTGTTGTTGTTGTTGCTGCAGCTGCTGTTGTTGCAGCTGTTGTTGCTGCAGCGATGCCTGATTTGACGGCATTAAAAATTGGGCAGCTAATGCACTCGCTATAGGATTTGCAGCTGAAGCTGTAGGATTTGTAATTGATGCAGTGTTGCCGTTATTACCGCCAATGGAAGTTCCAAAAGCAGATTGCAACAAATTGGGATTCGAAGCAGTCAATAATTGTGATATAGCTGAAGCGATCCCACCCGTAATTGGTGCCGGATTTGATTGCGTAGCTGGCCTACCAGGTGGTGGCAAACCAACAGAAGTATTTTGTTGAAAATTTGATTGAGATGAGTTTTGCTAGAAATTAATTTAAATAACAACAATAAAAAAAAGCAAAAACAACTATGAAAGTAAAATTTACAAGGTACTTTAATAAAAAAAACTAAGTTAAAACTTCATAGTAAAAACTCACCAGGTGCAATGCTGCACTAAACTGCTGAGGAAGCGCAGAAACAGGCAAAGCATGTTGAGAAGGTGACTCATTAGACTGTAACGGTAAGCGTTGAGGCAAAGGCTGAGGCTGTTGCTGCAGCTGTTGAGCAAGCAATTGCTGATACATATTTAATGTTGCCGTAATATTTGAAGGGTTGGAAGAGGATGGAGCCGACTGTAAATGTGGAAACGCCACATGCTGCTGCTGTTGTTGTTGCGTTAAGCTGCTAGTGCCAGCAATACTACCACTACCAGCAGCCAACTGATTTTGATGCTGCTGTTGTTGATGCATTGCAGCAATTAATTGTTGCTGTAGTGTGAGCGACCGCAGGCCCTAAAAAGATGATAACGAGGTAATTTTTAAATATCATTTGATCGAGTACATGTTATCAATCATTAATATTTTATTATATCATCCAACGTAAAAAAGCTCTCAAAGTAAAATTAATTTAAAACGAGAAGCAAAAAATAACGCTCATATAATATAAAAAAACGTTGTATCATGTAAATTATCATGTATAAGTTAACAGAAATAACGGAAATAATGGAGAATTGTAAATGCTTACACATCTACAATTGACCAAGACAGAATGAAATAATTAAGTTATAACAAAATTTCAAGGTTTACGATATTTCTGATATTTTTAAGTCACAAACTAAAAATAACTGATACTATACCCGTTAGCTTAAATTTATACGCATGTATGTACAGAATGTAAATGTCAACGGCCTCATCTAATTATCATTCTTGCAATAATCATTTCTAAGAAATGATAAATTTACATTTTAACCCTCGCAAAACGCCAAAACAACATTTTACAAAGCAAGTGCACAAAATTTATTAAAAAGGCTGGCAATGAAAAAAATTAACAAAACATAATTTTTCAAGTTAATTGCCATTTTCAATACGAACTATGCCTTATTTGGTATAAAGCAAAAAAACTCAAAGCATAGCGTAAAAAGGTTAAGGCAAATAAACACTTTTTGAGTTCAAGACACTAACTGGCTTGAAAATGTAATTATTTTACAATTAAATTAAGCACGCCAATTTCAAAGTAACCATAGAAAAAAATTGCTCCGAAATTTGTTTTATTTAAAAAGCTCAGATTATCTCAAAATTATTTATACATGGGTTTTAGAGGCCGAGAATAACTTAAATGACACTTATTTTTTGATAGAACTCTTCCATGATCCTGTTTTAGACCCGTACCTATAAAGCCCTTTATGAAAATAGGGCCAGATCTTTAAATTTTAAGTTGAAATTGAATTAAAACAACTGGCTGTCTCATTTTCAACAAAATTATCTATAATCTTGTTCAACTTAAGCAAGATCGGGTGCTTGAAAAGTAAAATCGGACAAAGCATATTTATGATTTTTTTGTTATTTTATGGAAAGTCCGGTATAAATGTAGCAGTTATAACAAGAAATTTTAACTTTAGTGTTTTCGGGGTCGCTGATTTAAAATAAAATGATAATTTTTCTTATGGATCCTTTATGGCCCTCTGCAGAGTTCCAAAATGCATTTCGTAATTTTTAAGAATAGGACCAAAACTGGTCCTGTATAGGGTTCTAAATGGTTTCTATTAAAAAATAAATGTCATAATCGCATTTCATGTGAATTTTGGATTTAAAATGATGTCTATTTTAAAATTTTTGGAAATAGGACAAGGGTTCTAAAAAGGTCTTATTAAAAATCCGTTCAAATCAATCGTTTTTTCGACCCCGAAAACCCGTGACTCTAAAATTTTAGCCTCTAAATATGATTCTTTGAGTCGCTGTTGTGAATCGATGTTTTTTAGCTGGAGTGAAATTGGCGTGAGTAAGAATTTTATTACCTGCATGTGAACAAAAATTTTTTAAAGGCTTGTTTTGGAAAAAAAAGTTTAAAGCGGAGACTCATTTCAGTTTTTATTAAAGCCAACACAAATTCACATGAAGTAAAAATTATTAAATTATTTTGCATAGGTGTAATCGATTTGCATGTAGGTATAACTTGTGTATGAGTAATAAGCGAAAAATTATTAAATGTGCGTGTTCCTGAAAATTCCGCTACATTCCTATTTTCCGTTATTATATTTTCTACTTTCTTTAACGAACTTTTTGGAACAATAAAATATTTAGCTGTTTTATTCACATTTAAACTCATTTTTCACCTAGAAAATAAATTTTTTTACATTTATTTTAAAAAATGTTGACGTCGTTGTTATCTCCTTCGACCTTTGAACACAAACGCGTAAATAAAATATATACACATACAAAATAGTTTTCTGCGTGCATCAAATAATAATAATAATTTTTTGGGCAAACAGGCAATAAAAAAAAATTAAAAACATTGCATTTGGTACAGAGACAAAAAGCCGACCAGAGAAACGAGTCAAAACGAGGAGAGAAAGAGGAGACGCCAAAGCGCTCCCGCAAACAGACGAAAGAATAATGCTAGACCAAAAAATAAAAAATATCGGAGTCGAAATAATGAAATGATACGCAAAACTAAAAAAAATTATTATTCTCTCGTGATTGATCAATTATTAGTACTTTTCATTTCAAACAGCAACAGCAACAGCAACAACATCAGCAACAACAACAACAACAACAACAACAGCAGCATGGAAGTTTTTTTTTCTTGATGACAACATCATAACCATCATCATCAACGACAACAATGAAAAATTTTTTAGCAAAAAATTTAAAAGCAAGAATAAAAACTTGTAATACGCTACATAATGTTTTGTTATCAAAATATTATCGCCACTTTCCACTTCCCTTTTCAATTCATTAATGGTTAGACCTCAAGAATGTTGAAAGTTAGTCATCAAATCAATTTTATACTGATGCCAAATCCTCCCCGCAAAACTTTCCTTCATATTTTTTTGAAGTTTCCATTTTAAAAAAATTTTAAACAGACGAAAATGATTTCAAAAAAAAATAAAGTTCAAACAGCAAATTAATTGAATTTGTCAAAGTGACGGAAAAAAGGGAAAATGTATTGGTGTTGAAATATTATGTTTAACAGGGAAAGAGGAAGGGGGGGAGGCAGGAGAAGAGGAAAGAGAAGAAATAAGAAGGAGTAGAGAAAAGGGAAGGGTGAGTGTGGCAGAGAAAGAGGGAGTGGGAGGAAGAGGAAAGAGAGATAACAAGGAATTAAGGAGAGATAGAGCTATAAGCTATAACAGAGAGATAAATAATGTAATAGGTTAAAAAAAGAAGGGAAAAAATATTTTGGCAAAAATTGTCGTTTTTAACACCTTCGTAATCCCTTCCATTTTTTTCTTTGATAGAAAATAGATAAATGCTTTTTGTCCAATACACAAGTGTTTTGTAGAAAAAAAGTTGAGTGAAATTTGGTGTTAAGGAATTCCACGTTCTAGTTAGACATTCCCCACTTTTATTTGTTAAATAAGACAAATGTCTAAGCTAAACTGTTTTACGTGGAGTTTTTTTTAATCGACGATAATTTTTTATAATTTGTTTTTCGACGAGACGAGACGAGACGAGACGAGCGACTACCAACACAAAAAAAAACTAAAGGCATTTCTGCATATGTATTCATTGCTAGTTTTGTTCATTACGCCTTTTGGCATTTGCTACAAAGCGCAATCAAAAAAATAAGTGTACGCCAAAGTAATGTCGAAAAGCGTATCCACTCCTTCATCTCCGAGAAGAGCGTACGCAAATAAACTTTGGCTTAGGCTTTCATTATGCAAGACCCCGAGATGTTTGAGTTTTTGTCGCGTTATTAATCTTTCCATTTATTTTGGCTATACTCCGGCTATAAATTTTTTTTTTTAGTTTTTACAATTTAAGAGTCTCCCTCTTCGTCAACAACGACGACGCAACAATAATCCTCGGTGCACTTTTTTGCTATTCACACAAAAAGGGGGAATTACGCTGTGTATTTCAATTTTGTTGTCCTCAAATTCGTTTTTAGTCGCCTCGCACACAGTAATCAGTCGTCACTCAGTCAGTCGGTCGGCCAAATGTTTTTTAATATCATACATTTGTGCTTACTACTTTGCCAGCATTTTTCCAGCCTACTTTTTTGTTATGACCGGCTGGTAGAAAGACGGTTGAATAGTTAAAGTAAAGACAGAGGCGAAAGGGCAAATTCTTTTTTTTGCATTGTTATTTAAAATTCTGGTAAATAAACACATCGACACTGACAATAAATTAAACTCTATGTAAACACAAAAAGGGAATGCCAATGCTTTTAAATTGCAAGAAAAATAATTGTTCTTAAAAAACAAAAGTTAGATAACTTCAACAACCACACATAAAAGGGCAAAAATTGTTATGAAAAAATAACAAAAAAAAATGTTTTTTCAAAAGAAAATGTATTGAAGAAAATTTTATTCTGTATGAACAACGCCTTGCAGATAGCAAAAAGTCCGTAATAAAAACCAAAGATAAAAAATTAGTAATAAGCCTTAAAAGTTAAAACTTAAACAAGCCCCAAAAATATGCAAAAAACTTCACTTATACGTAAAGACCAAAAAAGTCCTAAAAACAAAGACCCTAATCCGCCTCAAAGGTGAACACCGAAACAAATCTAAAAGGTAAAAATTGAGATAAGCTTTGGAGGAAAAGGCCGAAATAAGATTGAAAGGTGAAAACCGGAACAAGGCAAAAGGAGAAAGTCGGGAATAAACCTGAAAGTACATATTTAATTAAATATGCCCTCAATGAAAAAATCGGAACAAGTCTCTATAAGACACATCCGAATAAATAAGAATAGGTTTTTAAAAGGAACATTTAAATAAGCTCAAACATAGGTTGATATAAGCTACAAAGTTAAAAAGTCATTGTGGTTGTGTCATATTTGCCTCATCAAAAATTAACATTAACTATTATTGATTATATATCAATAATAGGAATAGACGAGTACAATAGAATAATTGAAAAGAAAAAAATCTAATAATATAAAATTTAAACAACAATTTTAGCACGTGAGCACTTTGGAAAATTATTAGATTTCTACAAAAACAAGAATTCCAACCTGATTAGATATCTGGTCTAAAAGACCGTTGGGCAACGCGGCTGGCAAATCGATTCCGGCCGCCGAGCCCGGCGTGCCGACCACACTCGGCTGCAGGGCGGCGGAAGTCGACGGCAAATTGAGGGATGAAGAAGCCGGCTGGTGTTGATGCATCAAATAAATTATTTTGTCTCAAATTTAAAATAAAAAAAACAAATACTAATAAAGCAATCGACTAATGTGCAGCAATTAACTAAACAAAAATTGTCATTAATACTCTTACAACAGGAATATGCCGTAAAAAAGGAGAAAGACGAGCGACACAATTTCAATAGCAACAAAACAAATAAAAGTGAATGCATTAACGCCTTATGCATAAAATTGAGGAATTCTCATAAAACGGAGAGTGAATCGAAGAATTTAATGTGATTCTAATTATTTGGCTTGTAGCGTATTCAAAGGTATTTGAGGTGTTGTTTTTTCATAATAATAAAAACACGCCAAAAGGATGTTGTGGATTGCCGGCCGGACGAACAGTTGGCATGGGGAGAGATTTTTTCTTGAATAAAGCGCAGCACAAAAAAAATTGCACATAAATTTCCTTAATACTCCCGTCAACCACACCGCACGCTTATAATATTTATTATTGTCTACTCTTTTAAGTCGTTTAATTTCGCTGACACTCAATAAATTTCCCAATTCAATGTGAAACCTTTTTTTTTCCCATTTAACTAGCGCAAGCCAAAAGAACGAGGGAAGGTGGGAGGGGAAGAAGGAAATAAAAATTGCTCGGTTTTGTATAAATTTTACTAAACGTCAAACGTTTTCTGCGCCAAAGATTGCGACAAATTATTTATGTAAATGTAGAATATGGAAGAAAAATTGAACGAGCATGAGCTCATCGCAACTACGTAGAGTCACTCAAAAAAATTAAGATTTTTTATTTTCAATTATCATAGCGTTATAAAAAAAATAGGAAGAAGGTGATAAAACTGTTTATTGATAATAGTTGCTTCTAAATTAGTGATAACCCCTTAAAATATACAACATCACTGTTCCCCGGGAGAAAAGTCCACTGTTAGGGTGTTTGACGCCATTTGTTACCGGTTGTGGTGGAGCAGCAAAGAAGAAGGAAAGAAAAATTGAAACTAAACAGAAAAAAAATTGATGGCACGTGTTTTTCAAAAAAAAATAAGGAGAAACCAAAACAACAAAAGTCCTAAAAAACAGCAGAGCTACTGAGTGACTCTACATATTTAAACATATTTTATTATTATCTACTGCTGAACAACAAATAATTGCTTATATAATGTAAGGGCTGCCGAGCCAACTAACACCTCTGCCGAACCCTAAAAAATGTAAAACAACAACAAAAACAACGGAACTGTAAAAGAAATATGCTTATACAATATTGTAAGCTCCTTTCTTCCGCTTGGGGAAATGGATTAATTAACGTAAAGTGCATTTAGCTAGAGGCAATATGGTAGAGCGCAAGTAAATAAGGCAAGAGTATTTTTAAATCATTAAACCAGACGCCGATCTGGCAATAATATTGAATGAATGCATAAAACGATTAAATTCCTTTGTTCGCCTCCTCCTTGTGCCAGTGAGCATTAATGAGTAGGAAAATTAAAGAAAGAGCAATTAACTTCTTAGATGCTATAAAACGTCCATTGAGCAAAACCTTTAATAAAATTAACCAACAATTAAAAATTTGCATGCTTTTCAAATTCTTAAACTACAACAAATGTTTGAGCTGAAAGAAAACAAAACTCAAAGGCAGTTAACGTTTTGCAATTAGACAATTCAAAATTTTTTTAGACTTGCAATTAAACTCAAAGACTACGAAATATGAAAAACTTGGTAATCGTATATTTGCAATAACTCAAAGCAGAAAAAAAGTAAAGGTTAGCCGCAATTACCTCACATTAACAAAACAAATTTCCTCTCAATTGCAAAATTAAAATGAAATAATCATTTGAAATTTATTATAAATAGTACAAGACTCAAATGTTTAGCTAATACATGCCAACAAACGTGTACTTTAAACAAAGCAGGAAGTACTAGGACCTTTCGCCGGAATGTTACTCAGCAGAAAACTTTTTGTCGGGGAGACTATTCACTGGAAGCCATGTTGACGGAGTTAATTTGAGTGAAAAAGATTTGTCCGTAAAAAAAATTCCGTTAGGAAACAGCCCATTTATTGAAGGAAATACAGTACATATATGGTAATTCCGAAATTTTATTAAGAAATATTTGATTATGTAAGCTTTGGCATTATGCCCATCTTGAGGTCAGGAAATTTTCAAACTCTTGCAGAAGCACATAGTAAATTACCAACTCCCGACAGTGTCAACTTGCAAATGTCGATATGCAAGAAAAGAAAGTTGAGGTAACAAAAATATAATTAAAATAGTTTAATGCAAGACTGTTGTCAAGAGTTGGAATTTGCCGTGCAAAGTCGACATTGAGTCGTAAGTCCTAAGATAAGTAACATTTTTTATGGACTGGTGATAATATTGAAATTTCAATATGCAAGAAAGGTACAAAATCAAACGAAGCGGTTGAATTTAGACAAAAAGAAAGTGAGTTCAATCTGAGTTCAAAGTTTTTGTTCAATTGAATTTGGAATGAAATCTTAAAAAGGTTACTTAGAGACGAGTTTTCAAACCGCGACAAACCAAGTTGACCAATTCGAGGTTGGCTGTCTTAAATTTGTTTTTGCCTCGATTTAATCTACCGATTGATCAAAAATTATTATAATTCTCTTAAATGTCATCATAAATTCTGCAATGAAAAAAATCCACTATCGACAATTAAAGTCTAATTGAACAATGATCTAAAGCGACATTACCATTATGCAAGATATACTCATTTTGGAACAGACAACTTTAGTCTTAAACAAGTTGATGGATATAATAAGAGTAAAGGACCTTTAAAAAATAGCAAAATTCAAGCTTTCGGAGGTGTTGAACAGCAACCTTGGATTGTGTTTTCCCTCTGGTGGATGCAAATTTTTAAAAAAATAAATTATAATTTTTATCAATTCTCTCATTTCCTGTGTGTAGCGCAAATCCCGTATACTACCCCCAAAAACATATTTTCGCATTAATTCATAAAATAATAAATATAACTATCCCCTTCCCCCCTCCCCAAAAAAAAAAACACAAAAGTAATCATATTGCAGAGTATTCAGGTTCAATAGAGCGAAAATTTATCTCTCCAATCCGAGTACACATACACTTTTAGCTATCATATGGGAACGGCGGTTTGAACTTTGGGTCCATATCTTAAAATAAAAACTCAAAAGCCGTTGTTTAACATTTTGGTATATAGTGTTTCTAACATAATAATTGCTCTCTGGCGCATTATATAAAATATATTTAAACCATACCGAAAATTGTGTACAAGTCCAAAATAACTGTGTAAACACAAGCTTTAAGCGTGGATTACAACAATTTTTAGGCCAAAAATATTTAAAGCAAAAATTAAAAAATAAAAGATTTACAAAACTTTCAAATGCAATAGGACAGCGCTATAACTTCTGAAAGATCCTAATTTTTCCAACCGAAAACCTGCTAATTACACCCCATTTATAATACCGCACATGCAATTATTGAATTAAAAGACACGTAAACTAAGCGGGAATAATTGAAGGAGCGCAACACATGCGGAAATTGAAAAGCTAATTGCAAAATAAAAATAAGCACGCTAATACAATAAGTTATTGCATAAAAATTTTAAAAATATTGACAAAAAATTAAAAAATAAAAAAAAAATAAAAAATTTTAAATTTTGATGGGAAACACCTTTCCTTTTAGAAGCCAAGAAAAAAAAGCGGCGTATATGGGAAAATGTACGAAAAGAGAAAAATTTCACAAGGAAACAAAAACTGGGGGAATTTTTTTTCTCTTCAATTTTTTTTCTTTTTGAAAATGTTAGGGGAAAAGATCAATAATGACTGACAAAATATAGAAAAGAACAAATATAAATAACAAAGATTGGAAAATAGGTAATTAATTAGAGATGAAATATAAAGGAGAAATTTATTTTGCGAAAAATAAAAGATAATCAAAAGACGTTTTACGACGAAAAGAGAAAACACAATTTATATAAACAATAAACACCACAAAAAAGAATAAAGTGTATTGCGATAGTAGGAAAAAGATCGATTTGCGATAACCGTAAAAAGAATGTAGAGAAGATTAACGAACAGTCGAAGAGAGAAAGAAAAAAAAATAACGGCATCAGCATGAAAAGAAGATAATAGAAAAAGGGGGAGCGATGTAGTAGCGCAGCCACAGAAATACTGTAATTGACATAATAAAGAAGATAAGTGACGGTAAGACAATAGTGATAGAAGGCAAAAAAACACAGAAGAAAGAAAAACTGGGGAAGAAAGAGAATAGAGAACGCATAAGATATACAAGAAGAAATGCACTTTCGTGTTGTTTTTGAGCAGCATTTTCTTTTTAGAAAAAATAAAAAAGAAAAAGAGAAAACAAAAACGCCGATAAAAAAATTAGGAAGTTATGTATTGTAAAAACTTGCACTCGATTGTGTAGAGACAAAAAAAAAGGCAACGAAAAGTCAATAATAAGTGCGGAGAAAGACAGGGAACTACGATACTCAAAAAAAACTTTAATACTTATTTATTTATATATAATACGTCTGGAAAAAACGCACCGTTTAGAATAACGAAAAAATTTCTTCGCTTTGTCTAGCCGAGTAATTTCTCACAGAAATTGCTACGCAGTGGGAAAATAAAATGCGCTCATTTCGTATGGGCTGTCTGTTTATGTGTGTTAATTTATATTTATGCTTTTACCCATGCACTTATATGTGTGTGTGTCTGTAAAACCGTGTGTGTGTCAAGAGTGTGTCCGTTTATGTGATGATGTGAAAAGCTACAACAGAAAAAAACGTCAAATTTGAAAACAACAAAATAAACAACTGTAGTAAAACAACAATAAATGAAACAAAATAACTGCACAGAAAGACAACATTTTTGTTTGGCCGAAATCTCTTCGCCAACAAAAAATTTCAAAC